>VZTM01013393.1:264070-284713 GCA_013400555.1 Jacana jacana
CAGTTTACCCTTAGACTTCTGGAGAAATCGAATGGCATTTGCACCCGTGGGATTAATAACGGATGGATGAAGTAGGCAGGGGCTGCTGTCCTCTTTCATCCGCGCCGGTCACAGTCCTAATGTCATTTGTGTGGAAAAGGGACGCTGTCAAAGAGTGGCTTGTGCTTTACTTCCCTCCTCCCACTCAAAAAATAAATAAAAATAAATGTTTGTCTCAAGTGAAAGAAAAAAGAAGGAACGTTTCTGCAGGGAGGAGGGTTAGGGTTGGTAGGACACCACCAACAGCCCTACCTGGGCTTTCTAAAAGCCGGGGTGTGTTACTGGCCTAACGGATGGATGCGGTTTAGTCTTCAAATAGCTATTCAGAGAAGGCTTTAAATGGGAATAACTGAGCGATACCTTATTAAAAGCAACTGGCTGAAAGAATTATAAATTCACAGCTCGTTTAAATAAGAAAGGAAAGCCCATGACATTTCCTTAAGGAGTACTGATAGTCTGCAGTGTCAATATGGCTTTGGTATGTACACATTAAAATGCTCGTACGCGTGAGTCTCTATTTGTGGGGTAATGACATGCAAAATTTCAGCTGGATATTTAAATGGAGCATTTTTCTCCTTTATAATTGCAGCATTGGAGAGAACTAATTTTTTCTTTTTTTTCCCCTCCGATTTAATATTCAGCAAACCATTTCGTTTTTTTAAAAAATACTGTAAAAAAAAACGATTTTCTCCCTGACTTAGACTTTGCTTGCTAAGTTTCATGGCTGCAGTATGTAAATTTTATGTCTGAATTAAAAAAAAATCCCACCCCAACACTTAAAAATAGAAGTTATAATAGAAACATGCTCAACTTAAACTACAGTGGTGTTACAGCCATGTGGATGTGGCACCATAATTATAGTTTAAAAAGCAATTAAGATAAAAGCCAGTACAAAGAGATCAGCCAAATATCAAGAGACTACATTTCTAAGCAAAACAAATCTCTAACTTCAAGCTAAACAAACTTTTGGTGGTCCATGTACTCCACATTTTAATATTCATACATAGCCATGCAAACATACAGGGGGTTTGGGCTTCAGAAATGTTCCCTTAGCAGGAACCCGAGTTTAAAACCTCTTGAAGCTTTTCAGGGCAATATTCATAATGGAGCTCCCCCAACATTTTCAGGCAGCTAAGCCGAGGGTTTTGGCGTTCACGGTTTCACTCTGGCGTTTGGGTCAAATTGCTTGTCTCCTCTCTCACGTGGGGCCGGGATTTGAAATCCAGCTCCTCCCTGGAGGTACGGTGGGCAGCGCTGCTGTGCTGCTGCTGGAAAGCCAGGCAAAGGTTTGGGGTACTTTCTGGTGAAATACTGAGTTGCTGAGAGGTGCCTGAATTAACCTCCTGAGCAGTCTGTATCGCACGAGCAGGTTTTAGGTTGTATGTAAACATAAATGTAGAGATACACACGTCTACACACGGTGCAAATGTTTACATTACACATGTGTCACACTGAGACACGTATGAACAGATACATCTGCATATAAATTCAATGTATTAATGTCGATATGCAGTCCTGGACATGTATGGATAAGAAGTATATGCATGTCACCCTGACATCCCTTTTTATTCCTTCTCTGTATCTGTTGCTATTACAAACCCATTCATATATTACAAATCCAGCTAAAACAGACCGTAGAAGACATTTATAACCCTACCCTATACTTTTTGCGTCTATCACAACCCTACAGGATTTAATACCTGGCTGGATTGTTATTAAATGGCAGACTTCTCAATAGGAAAGTGCAGTTTTCGTTCAATTCTGTAGGACCAACTACAGAATCGAATCCAGAATCACAAAGCACAAACTGACTTCTGATGTATTCTCTTTTACGGGAATTTTCCATAAGGGAATACATTATGTCTTAACTAATGTTTTGCCTTAAAACATAAGTTTTGCTGAACCAATTAAATCAACCAACTAATCTGGCACATGAAACATTAAACAAGAATGAAGTGTCTGCAATTAGCGAATAGCTTTGATGTGACTAAATATCTATCTCTGTGCATCACCAATGTTGTGGGTTTAAGTCCCAGATGATGTGAGATGTGCTGAATGTAAATGTTTGCTGTCTATACGTTTCCAACCAGCTGAGTCTTGGAGTAGCAACACTGCTGGGTTCAGAGGGATGGAAAACCAGATGCCAGTTGTGATTACCAGGAATGGGCCTGTTTGCATTAAAACATGGGCAAAACCAAGCAAAATAAAAGAAGGAAGGAAGGAAGGAAGGAAGGAAGGAGGGAAAGCCATGACATGGCATTGCACTGAAAATGCAGGCAAAAAGCACCATACCTAATGCCCGTAAAAACAAAGATATTGTTTAAAAAAGAAATATTCTTTAAAAGTTAGTTAAGAAGGTGAAAGGAGAAGTATGACTAACGTAATCATCCAAAAGCAGCATATACTGTAGAGCAATCCAGCTCCACCAACTTGGGACACAACCCCCCACAGCCTGTGCAACGCCTCCCTCCTGGGCAGCAGTGATTTCGGGAACCCGATACCCAGTGGTTTAGAAACTTTAGAGGCATGAGAAGTTGTGTGTGGAGGTGTGGCCTGGTAATTGCTCACCTGTTTGGGTTTTTTTGTGCAAACACAAAGATACCACCCCGACCAAGTTGCTTGGGAAGCTGGGATGTGTGTGGGAGCAGGTGTGGATGCTGGGGTGGGGTGGGGAGGGGAGCTGGTGGGAATGTATTGCGGGAACACTCGACCCCAGCCCATTCAGATCAACCTGGCTGCCAAAGAAGAACTTTCTGTTCAGAGAAATTATTTAGATCTCAAACTTTTTGAGACTAGGACTTCATTTTCACTCTGTGTTTGTACAATATTCAGCACAGTGAGGTCAAGCTCCAGACCTTTCTTTCACATTTTAAAATATTATTTTTAAATGCTTTGGTGAATGTAATGGTTTTCCTATTTTGCTCTGGAGGGAAACCAAGACCTTTTGAAGTACCCAGCCAGATTCAGGCAGCAGAAAGACATAAATCTGGGTCTCCCCAAGAAGCTGAGTATAAAAATACCACCTTGGAGGTAGAGCTTTCCCAACCCTGCCTAGAAGTGCCACTTACTTTGTATAAATAATTCAATATTCACTAGACATAAGAGATGCTTGAGGCTGCAGTGGTCAAGGAGAAACTGAGTCATTCCCATCTCTGAAGACCACCAATGGGTTATTTTGGTACCATGAGTTGTACATTGCAGTTCAATTCTTTGGGTGAAGTGAGGAGCAAACTTGAATTGAGAACTGAGGCTGGTATCACCCTGATGCAAGAAGCAGTAACTGGACTATGTACTCAGGGTGAGAAAAGGAAAACAATGGTGGAAGGACACAGTCCATTTTAAGAACCTACCATCATGAAATAAATCAACTCATAGCTTAGGTGATAGCAAACCTGGCAATTTAATTTTGAAAAAAAAGTCATTTATAAAAATAAGAAATATTCAAGAGAAAGAGGTGTTTCCTCCAAATGTCAAAAGTGACTGGAGCAAGTTATCTGTAGGTAGAAAACACTTTCTCCAGCACATACAGGTGATTTTCATTGAACAATGGAAATCCAATCAAGCCAACAGGCACAGAGGGCCGCCCTTTTCCCCTTGCACCTGAACTGCTTGTTATCACATCAACAATTAATATTTTGTTTCTCCTAAAAAACAGAAGGTAACTTACAAAGATAAGTTAACCTTGGAGGGTTTACTATTAGCAGGCACCCTTCCCAAAGAGGGGTAAAAGATTCCCCAAGATCATGTACGACATCATGACTGCGTGACATATGTGACAGGAATTTTACAGGAGGGATGTTACAAAACACAGGTGTAATGGCTGCATTCCTCCTCTTTCTCCTTCCCCTCCAAAGTCTGCCTTCAGAAAAATGTTATGGCCTCTGTACCTACTTGCTGGATAGTGATGAGTAGCCCAACGTTGCAGCATAAAAAAAATGACAAGTGGTAAAAATGAATGAATCTGAGACAGTGTTTTGAAGACTGGCATATATACAAAAATCAGCAAGGGTGAATGGTGTAACTAGGACAACTCCTGCTCTTGCGGGGTTGCTGTAGGTGCTTGAAGAAGATGCCTCAAAGAGCAGGAGGGAGCCCAAAAAATTCACCCCAAATAGACTTCCTACGTCAGTTAAAAATAATGTTTCCCTTCTTATTGCTCATTTGCCTGAATGTAGTAGGATCCAGAGGTGCTACGCTCCATCTACGAGGTGGCAATGGAGATGACAGCTTGGACATGTCTGCTCCAGCATGTTCTTATCGTCACTGAGGTGAAGTCAAGAGAAGAACAAACTGAAGACCAGCATCTACAGGACCAGGGCTTTCAGCTCAGATGAAATGTCAGGCTCATGTCCCTGCCAAAGAGTCAAGATTTTATATCAGAGCTGGAAAAGCAGAGATGCTGTCAGACCAGAAAACCCTGTTGTGGACTAGGATTGGGTCAGTTCTGCTGGTTTTAGTGACTTAGGTAAGAACCTGTTTGCTGACTGGACATGGCTGACCCTGCATGGGGTCACCCACACAAGGTGCTTGGGGCTGCACCCCAGCTCCGTGGCAGATACCGTGTGAGTAGTTAAGCATGTCCCACCACCTCATTGCCCACATGCTCTACCACACACCAGGCTGCTCACCAACAAAGGTAATGGAATATGTCCAAAGAGCAACAAACCTGGTGAGAGGTCTGGAGCACAAGTCTTATGAGGAGAGGCTGAGGGAGCTCGGGTTGTTCAGCCTGGAGAAGAGGAGGCTGAGGGGAGACCTTATCACTCTCTACAACTCCCTGAAAGGAGTCTGCAGTGAGGTGGGGGTTGGTCTCTTCTCCTAAGGCACAGGCCAGGGAAGTTTTAGATTGGATATTAGGAAGAATTTCTTCACCAAAAGGGTTGTCAAACCTTGAAACAGGCTGCCCTGGGAAGTGGTTGAGTCACCATCCCTGGAGGTATTTAAAAGACAGGTTGAAGTGGCACTGAGGGACATAGTTTAGTGGTGGACAAGACAGTGTTGGGTTAATGGTTGGATCTGATGATCTTAATGGTCCCTTCAAAACAAAATGATTCTACAATTCTATAAGGTCAAAAGTTTCTAGGGCAATCTGCCAGAGGGATGGAGCAATGGCATAGCCTGTGCTTCCTCAGGGAAGCAGGCTGAAATGGCTGGAATACATACAGAATATGATGCCTCATTAGTTAACATCAAAAATTCCTCTGAAATACTAATTTTTAACTCATTGCCAATTAAATTACATTCATATATGCCTGTAGTAACATTTGGGTCTCCAGGAAGGATTGGTATTCAATTAAAAGAGAATCCAAACACCATTAAAACAGAAATGTACAGTAAGTACAGTTGAATTCCACCTGTTCATTCCAGATGTTGGCAGTGATTCGCACATCTAAAGGCTCAGTAAATAGAGCTAATGATGGTTCAGAATATCTTAATACCAGTAGCTGCATCACTTAAAAACAGAGCTGCTTAAACAGGGTTAGAAGGCAGGCTGCTAAAAGCTCTGTAGGGATAACACTGCCCTTGTGGCATACCACAGCTTGAATTTGCTCGAGGATCCAAGATTCAAACAATTCTCCGGGGATCTGCCTCAGGTTCCTGGTTTGGCAAAGGGAGGTATCTGTGGATTAATAAGAAGAACAGAAAATGGAGTACAATAAGAAAGATGGCTCCTATGAACACGAAGCACAGCCCTCCTAAATTTATGCCAAGAAGCCAAATATCACATGGGCAAGTGTTGTCCTCTGTACCTGTGTCCACTCGGGGGCGGCTGCTCTCACATCATGTTTATATTCATGCACGGGGAAGCTAAATTTCTCTTTTTCCATAACCACCCTGATTGAAAATTCTCTGGGTAATTTATTTATTACCCACATTGCTCATTGCTACGCTTATCACCCCTCCTTAACGGGACAGCATTGCGGAGCTGGAGATCTGAAGAGCACCTTTTTCTTTGCGTGGGAATGGCTCACCACGGTTAAAGACCATTCTCTGAGCTAAATCCAGCTGCCAACAAGTTAGGACTTCTGAAAATCCACTTCAACTAAAGGAAAACCATTAAAAGAAACTCTTCCCACAGCCTGGGAGGTAATGGAGTTGGGATTCCAACAGATTGGTGTCCAAGTCCCCTGTCCCTTCCCCATGTACCTTTTCTGCTGAGCTCTCTTTTATGTTCCCCATGTGTTCAGCAGGGACATTTCCCAACTGGCACAGTCCACAACAGTCATAACAAGTGGGTATCTTGTGGTTGAAACTGAACCACAGATTTTAAAACTGCAGGTCTTGGAGGGAGAAGGCACAGGTCAGTGTTGGTTTTGGAAACAAGAATGAATTGAGGTATATTGTACCTGGGGTCAGAGACGAGTTTTGATGAGCCATCAGGAGATATTGTTTCCAGAGAGGAGATCTCTCCTCTCAATCACTCAAAATGTTCATCATTGCTTTGGAAAGAGAAAGCACTATTTCCTCATCATGATTTCTTGGGTGCTTCTGGCCCACATTCCTGTGGGGACAACACAGGGCTCTGTGTTGGGTGGTACTTGACAGGAGCTGCTGGGAATACACCAGGCAGAATGGAGTTCTCAGCCTGGGAAGTGGGAATGCCGCTCCAGCAGAGGAGGAGGGTTGAGTTCCCTTCCCTTCGCTGCCTCCTCTCCCTCGCATGCAGAGCTTTGCTGCAGGCTGTGCGCAGGGACCAGGATTTGGGCATTAATTAATAGGATTATTTCTTACAAATTCCTCCTTCCCTTTTCCATAGGATATACTACAAGAGCAGTGGGTTTGACTTCCCTTCAGTAAAGTGCCAGGACTTAATTTACAGGGCTAGGGATGGGACAATAGCTATTGCTGCCCCATAGATACCACCCAATAGGGGGCACATTCTCAAATCAGGAGAAACACAGGATGGCATATTACTGTTCCACTCAGATCATAGCTCCATTACTATAACACACCTCCCACACACTGAGAATGCCCCTGTACATTGGATATTCCCTGGGGAAGCACAACGGGATCCCAGCATTGCACCCGGCGGGTGTTTTATGTGTCCCCTCAAGTAGGATTTTGCCTAGAACCAAGGTTTGAAAACATCAGTTGTGTGGAGAAGGAGCAGCTCAAGCCAAGGAGGCACGGAGTACCTTTGCTGCTGCTCTCCTCTCAGAATCTCTTTTCTTCATTATTGTAATACAGTCTTTCATGTGATTTCTCTATGTAACCGATAATGTTCTTGAGCTTGCATTTCACAGGAAAGGTTATTTTTGAAAAGAATAAAGAAAATCCTTATCAACCCGCATGCTGCTTGTAGGAATGCCAACTCTCTTATAAGTGCAGGCCCATCCATTCCTTTATTTGGATGTAAAAAAATCTCCTGGCCCGCACCTACAACATGTAAGAAGTATTGCGAGCAGAACTTGATCTCATCTCACTCTGAAGACAGCAGGGCCTTTCTCCCCCAGAATAAATCCCAAACAACCCCCCCTCCTGCTCCTAGCTTTACTGGCAGCTCCAGCAACAAGAGATAAACTTCAACCTATGTTTTCTTCCCAAGCTTAGTTGTTCAGCGCTTTTTTTTTCCCCACACATACACACCTGCTTCGATCCCGTGAAAAGAAGCAATTACCCAAATGATATTGGGACTGGAGATAACTGAAGAGCTCTCCTGACACAATGCAGCGATATCACCACAACTTCCACGGGTCTCAGAGGCTTTCATGTGGTGTGCCTCAAAAGAAGAAACAAAACGGGCCCTCCTCCAAAGGGGTCTTTGAATCTGTCCCCCGTTATTAGCACATCTTGCAGAAATGAAAGAAAAAGGGAATGGCAAAAACTCATGCCCAGAAGACTCCTTGCATAGGAGAGCATTTGGGAGTTAAGCTCTAAGGAAGGTAAACCAGCCAGTTATTCTGGCTGCTCATAAATGCCTAAGAGTCCTTGTCTCACTTCGTGGTCTTTGGAAGGTGGAGAAGGGGGTCATGGATCTCGGACATCCATTCAGAATAGATGCTTCCCGCTCACAAGACCCCATTTATGGTTTAAATGAGCTTCCACACTGGAAGTGTTTTAAATAACTGAAGAAAGCTTGCCTCTGTTTTTTTGCATTCACAGACAATACAACATCAAATTGATCACAAGGTGGGTGGGTGTGGGGTCCAGGTGTAGGATGGTAAAGACTGTTCACCAGAAACTTCACGGGCAAAGTCTGCCCTGGAGGAAGCTGGAAAGAAGGGAAAAGGGGCTGGGGGGCAGCCATGGCTTATTGCTATGAAGCCACAGCGAAGGTACCATGGTGAGTGGGAAAAACACAAAACCTGCTGAAGGGACAAGACATAGATTTTCTGTAATTGGCAGCTGATGCCCATTGATTTTTGAAACAGCGACTCTTTAAAAAACAAAACCGGTTGCACAATGGGTCCTACTGGCCCAGGGAAAGGCGCCTGAGCTCCCGGGTCTGCTTCAGTAACAGATAACAGTGACACCATCACGGCGTTTAGCAGCATTGACATGTGCATGCAATGGAGCGGGGACTGCTTCTAAAACCCCTTTCTACTTCAGACCAATTTGTGTAAATAAACGCAAACATTTCTAAGGCTTGATTGACTGAAGTCAGTGAGAAGGTCTCTGCTGACTCCACTGGGCTCCAGATAAGGTTCTCCAGTTCAGTAGCTTCCAAAATGCATCTGCTTTTCTGATTTAGTGCTATTGTTTGATGCAGGTCAAAACCAAATGAGCCTTAATTAGCTTCCAACTGAGTTCCCATGTTTACAACACACTGGTTTATGTTTCTGTACTTAATTCAGGTATATACAATATCAATCATTTGCCAATTTGGGCTTATCTTAAAATACCTCTTTGTCCCAAAGTCTCTCGCTAAGTACACTGCTGTATTTCTGAATTCTTGTATAATCAAAGGTACACTAAAAATAGAGGAAATTCTTGTATATCAGGACAGAAAAAATGCACACAACTTCTTTGCTCACTGATGCAACCAAAACACCCAGGAGTTATTATAATGTGCATTCCCTTGACAGAGACTTTTATTTCATGCAAATTACTATGATTAAGATTCGAATACTTTTTTTCCATTTTCACACATTACTTAATCAATGTGAAGTACTGTGTAAAAATTGCATCTCTTCGTAACAGTGATTTTGACCAAGTCAAGTGTTGCTGCTAGAATCCTAATCCAGACTTGTGATTCAATTATCATTTAGAGACTTTCTAAATTCAAATTAAGTTTACCAAAAAAAGAAAAAAAAAAGTTAATATCAATAGGGATCATTTGTAGGTTTTATCAAAACAGCTTCCTGTTGAAAGGGAATGTAAAACACGTCGGATTCTTTCTGTTTCATTTACTTCTTTAACTTAACGTGAAAAATATACAGTGCTGCATAGAATCTGAGCATTAAAATGTATACCTTGGGACACTTCTTGTTTATATTGCATTGTTTATATTTTATAGGCAGCCACCCTGAGAGCTTAGGAGAATATTTAAGCTCTGGATGTGGGTATCTGATTGAAACAATCGTATTACCATGACTTCATGAGTTACCGTTCATCGGCTGAGTCCCAGAAACTCACTGCTACCTCGCAACCCAGGGGAGGTGTCTGCTCCTGTCCTGAGAGCTATAACTACCTCTAATAACAGGTAAACCCCTGATCTGATGAGAACCTCCCTCCTCTTGGTGATCTGCTTGAAAATCAGGATGGGATCTGCGCATACATGGTGCAGGTTGCCCATGAACTGGTCTAACTTCATGGCTTCCACTTGTATGTCCATGTAGTCAGGTTGGCTATTGCAATCATGGGTTTTGGGCTGCTCATGGGTATCAAAGTCAGTTGTAACTATGATGTTGGTCTGGCCCCTTACATCCTCATGCACTTTGGCATTGAAATTCTGACCTCAAATCAAGTGCCACTGGTAATAAATATTTTTGAGGAAAAAAGTCCAGCTACTCAACATAAAGAAACCAATCAGTGGAGAAGTTGTTACATCCCTTGGACCTGGAGATAACACAATCTGTTGTGGAGAGCATCAGCTTGGATATCATAATGTAAAGCTTCTACATTTCAGAGGCTAGCTAGAAAATTACATTTTCATTAATGTTTTGACTAATTATTCTCCTACAGCCACCTAGAAAGGTTAGCTGGTCTCTTAAATCTAGTATGTATCTAGTATGCTAGCAATTTTCCTTCCTTTTCATTCCTCACAGGACAGAAATTAGACATTGTCATTCCATATTATTTGTGACATGTTGACATTATAATTTAAAAGGATGCAGCAGTTCTGAACAGCTGGAGAGTAATCCTGAACAATCCTTGACAGTTTCCTTTGGAGGATGAATCCCCCTCCCTGGAGAACTGCACAGTCTCTTATTTTAAACTAACAGCTAATTTTAGACAGTTTGCCCTCTTAGAAATGCACGCCACAGAGACTTCTCTACATGGTGAACAGCAGTGACCAGAGATAAGCACCCACACAGAAAAAGAGAGAGCTCTAAAATAGATTTTTTTTTCCCCCCTCTTCTAAGAGACATGACTTGTTTGCAGTATTGCTGGATGGAGCCAAAGAGAGAATCTCATTGCTGGCGTTCTCTGAGGCAGCCCTCCCTCATGCGGTGCTGAGCTGAAAGCTTCTTGGATGCCGCAGACTCTTTGGGATTGCTGTGGTTTACTTCTTCTTGGAGACCTGGGGGAACTGGTTGAAGAAGAGGGGATTTTTTCCCTCCCCACCACCCAACAAGTTTGGCACACTCTGCTTGAAAACTCTTGCTCCTGGAAGGGAGCAGGATGCCATCTGCAGCAAGGTCTGTTTCTCAAAGGTCTCGGGTGCGACGACGTTGAGTGACAGGGCACACAAGCCAGCAAAAGCCTTGTCCAAGATGGAAACCAGCTTCAAATGGCCTTACCTGGTGGGATGTTGAGAGAAGGGAGGAGGGTGGAACCCAGGGCATCTCTTTCAGACAACTTGCCAGGAGGAAGGGAAGCTGCTATGGTTGTTAGACAGAGCCTCACCTCTTCTGTCCTTCTGCAGCTATGGTCTAGCCGTGAGGACAGGGTGAAACACTCTCTACCAAAGACTGATTCTGTTTTTAACCAGAAATGTCTTGATTTTTTCACTTTTTTTTTTTTTTCTAAATTTTATTTTCCATTTTTTCCCCAGACAGGTCCTGACTTCACATCATCATGCTCCTGGGACATCCCAGGCAAAGGCATGCTGACTGTGGATCGACTCCACCATCAGGTAGGTAACCCGTTTGCCAGATCCGTGGGGCAATATGTATTCAGATTAAGTGTAGAAAAAAATTGCTGAATTGATTACTGCTTTATTGTGTGTCAGGTTGTCTGACCAGAAGCAGATCCATCTTGCAGAAGTCATTGCAAGGACAAGCAAGAAGCACAGGAGAAGTGGTTTTCTGCTGTCACAGGAGCTGGAGGTACTGGCAAGACAGAAGGGGAGCTCTCCTGACAAGCTGGTTTGTGCTCTGCAGCTCTTGTCTCCTCCGGGTACAAGAGAAACGAAAGGCTGAAGGGACAACCCCTTTTGTGCCACGGACTGAGGAAAATAACCCTGTGCTCAAATAGGTGCAAGGTTGGGTGAGATCTGAATTGTGCTCAGGCATATTTTCCCCAGCTTTGCAGCACTGCAGATAGCAGTGTGGTCAGTCTGGGCACTGACGATTGACTCCCGCTCCAGTGGGACCACAGAAAGGCTTCACGCTGGCTCTCGTGGGTCTTTGGTCCAGCCTTTAATCTGTACAAGGGTTTTGTTTTTTTTTTTTTTCATTCTGCACATCTCCTCTGGGGAAGAGTCTGTCCTTTCTGAACAGGAACCGCAGCTGACTGCAGAATAAAAATGTCTGTAGTTGGTCTATGTTGGATACTGTGCCCTGTGAAGTCAAGGGGAAACTCAACACTGGTTTCAAGGACAACAGCTTGAGGTCCTTTCTTCAGCTGTCATTCAAGACTTTGCCTCCTGGTTCCTACCAGTTAAACATTTCCATCAAATGAGGACAGAGCTCCAAAGGGGAGAGAGTCTGGCAGAAGGAAAAAAAAAAAAACCAAACAAAAACCCAAACAAAACAGAAGAGTTCCTATTTCTCATTTATCTAAAAACAGCTCCCCTCAACTCTCAAGGCCCTAACCTGGGCTTTTTAGGAGTGAAACACTTCCCTTGCAGAGTTTAGAGCAGCAAGCCTAAAAATTCAGGTTTCGAGCTGAGATGATTTTAAAAACCATTTAACTGTATTTATTCTGTAGTTGGAGAAGCCAATAAGCCATGCAAAAGAAAACCCTGTGAACATAAAGAGAACAAGTGGACTGATATAAATCCACCTCTGCAACATCTGCGTTGAGAGGACTTGGTCACAGGAGCAATGTTCTCCTGGTGAAGAAGCATTTGCAGGCTCCAGCCCTCAATATAGCACGTGGAAGAGCTGAACAGGTATTACCCAGCATTGTGCCTTGGGGCCCACAGGGATGGGAGATGAAGCTGTTCGAACACTTGTCTGTGTGCAGGCACTCGAGTGAATACATGAAGTGTGCGTGCCAGAGCTGAAGGGCTTACAGGACTCAGGTGTTTGGACCTGATAAAAAGCCAGGACAAGTGTTGTGAGAGTGTGGGAGTCTGAAGAGGAGAAGTTGAGACTCAATCTCTTTCCCTGAATGATTCATTGCCCTAAAAACCAGCATCTGAACTGTATTTTCCACGGAGGACCAGATCCCCCTGGCTAAGAGAGGATCCCAAGAGCAATTCCAGGTATCTCATACATGGGAATGAAGGAGGCAGTGGAGCAAACTCATTTCCTTAGGTCCTTCCAAACTTGCTTTCAAGCACTTGCTAGAGATGAGTGGTCAGGCAGTTCCCCCTCCAGAAAGAATAAGGTAAAATATAATAATAAAATGTCTTAGTAGAGTTTTAAAACCCTGGCTTAACAGAGTTTATAAACCCTGATGTCTCTTGATTTTCTATGGACAGCAGACTGTGATGAATAGTAACAGTGCGATCCCCTCAGGTTGGTTTTCTTGTGCTGAGATGCAGAATATATCTAAAGAAGTTTAGTTTTACCAGAAATTGTCCCCTGGAGCACAAGTCACCCCTATCTATCATGGTCCCTTAGATCAGTTCAGTACCCCTTAACCCTCCACATCATGGCTCTAATTATGTAGTTGATGCAAGTCTCTTTAATGACTTCTGATGTGATGGAAAACCATGACCAGGCCAAGGGTTGGGTTAGTCTTGCAAACTCTTCTCTTTGCATGAAGTCAAGATCCTCTCCTAAATTCACACAGGTCTTTGTAAAACATTCCTGGAACAGCCTGATGGGGAGAAATCAAGAGCATTGCATGGAAGAAGGGCTGGTGGGAAACCTCCTACCTGAGAGCTCCTGAACTATGATGCCCTCTAAGCTTGTCCAGCAGATCTTCTGGGACTTCTTATTCTGCAACTAGAGGCCTCCTGGAGCTAGTGGACCCGATGGTGACTAGCAGAGCAGTCTGCTGATCTGAGGCTTGCTCCTGCAACGTATAATGTCTTCATGTGCACTTAGCAGCATGGGCAATTCTGGCCGCAAATAGCTGTCTCCAAACCAAGACTGGTACCACTTCTGAAGGAAAAATCTGTATCTCCCTGTAGCTTCAGTTCTTCTCCAGGGATGGAGCTGTCTTTATCTGTGAAAGTGCATCCATCCTAACATACCTTTGAAAGTATCTAAGTCCTCTCTCATTTGCTGACAACAGAAGCCACCCCTTCAAGGACAGAAAGAAAACCTACAAACCCTCCTTCTTTTCTTTTCCCTTCTCACATTTTCAATTAAAATAGATTTGTGTAAGCTATACTGAATGTGCTGCAAATCTCTTTGCATGGTTAAAGTTGATTAATTGGGGTCGGAAGTGAAAATTAAAAAATGGCTGCAGCTAACAAAATACAAATAACCTCTCTTGGGCCTTGCGGATGATGGAGCACAAACCGAGATGCCTGAGCTGGTTCTGCCTGGAAGAGGGCCACCTTCTTCACCTTGGGTTAAACACTCAAGAGCAGAGCTGGGTTTATGGGGGGAGGAAGGGGGTTGGTCTCAAAATAATATGTATATAATCCTCAAGATAATCAATTTCTTACAGATGCTTTGTAAACTTTCGTGTTCAAGAGCGCACGCCATAGTACTTTCTAAATCCCTAGGGGTGGTACTTGATATCCATTTGTTATTTCCTAATGCTATTCAATCATATTTCCCCCCCCCCCCCCNAGCCTGAGACTTACGTCGGCAGTTGCCACTGCTTTTGCCATTCTGCAGTGAACTTTGTGTGCATTTTCATATTCCTTTTCTTACACTCCTGATAAAAGCATTATCAGGGAAATTCAAAAGCAAGCAGAAAACTGGCATAGCTAATTTAGGCTAATTAGTATGGCAGAAGCTGAGTCTTGTACTTCAGAGGTTCCCATGCCCTCCCATGTCTCCACCTGATCGCCTTGTCCAGCAGCAAACCCAGGAGGCAGCTCCAATTATATCATAACCTCTTCAAACACCAAGCCACTCAAGCTAATTTTATCCTATTAAACAGACTGAAGGATTCAGAAGAAAGGTTCTCCCCCAAAAGCTTCAATTACCAGTGTCCCTGATTACCATCTTTACAATCCTATATGCTACAGTTAAATACTTTTTTGCTTAGTGTTGCTTTCTTGATTTAGATGAAAAGCGAGTATTAAGAGCATGTCTTTTCAACTCAAGCAAGTGACATTCATAGGAAAAAAAAAAAAAAGGAGCCTCTCTTTGTGTTTAATCAAAGTCAAGTTTAGAACCGTTCAAAGACAATGTAACTGGGGAAATGTAAACATCTCCTCGCATCCCGTGGCATTTAAAGTAGCCACAGGTAACTGCCAATAACAGCAGTGATGGCCAAATGTATTAGGTAGCATTAGGTCTGGAGGAAAAAAATAAAGAAAACAGCATGGTTTCCTGATGGAAGAAAACGCCAAATGGTCCTTGAAGTAAATCTCATAGCACTAATCAGCAATAAAGACAGAAAATAGCCTCTAATGTATTGAGCTGGCTCATCCTTCCTTGCACCAATATATGGCAGACTTTGAGCATCCAGTCATACCTGGCCAGATGCACACACCTGGCTCACAGATGTGCCTGGACATGGCCAGGACACAACATTTCCTCCTGTGCCCCAGTCTTGATGGTGGCCTCAAGCCTTCACTCTCCATCCTCATGATGCTCCTTCTCTGCTGGCCATGCCCAAGGGAAGGGGGAGCTCTCTGGGGAGCCACCTTCCCACTTTTCTGGCTGGTGCCTCCTGCATAGGAGCTGCAATCTTGGCTGATGACTCCAGGTGCTGCTATAATTCAAATAATAATTGTAGGACCCAGGCTATCATTTTTAACAACAGAAAGAATATATGTCATCCGAGCACTAAATTAATCCTCTCCTGAATACTGACCCTGGGAGAAGCCGAGGAGACAGCAGTACTTGTTAGGATAGCATTTATATAGAAACAAGATGAGGATCTGGATCACCTGGGAAATTGAGTAGCACAAGTCAAACACACATCTCACCTTTTTTTAAAAGGAACTTCCTCTTCATCTTCCCCAAACAGACTAATTGTGCTTAGTCCTCTTCTCCCACAGCCAGTCATTGTTTTAAACACACTTACGACTTCATGTCCTTGTTGTCTTTCGGTGTCATCCCAACTTGTTAGCTCCCAGTCCATCACTGGCTTGAGGTATTTGGGTAATGGGTTTCACTTCTGATCTACTCATCCTTGCAGCTGAAAATGAGCATTTTTCTCTCTGTCTAGAAACAAATGAACAAACAAACAATTTCTGTCATTTAACAGAAATTGAATGAGTTTCACCCAATTGCCCGCTCTTTGGGTGATATGGAAATACTATTGTCTGCAGACAATGATTCTCATGCAAATGAGAAACAACAGCTAAACAAGAATTCTCTCTATCTCTGTTTGGGCCAATTTTCTTAACGTTTCAGCAAAGCTTAATCTGTTGGCAGAAGTGTTTAGGCCCATTAACAGCTAAAGTCACAGAGTCCACAACTCACCCTGCTGACAGTAAACAAGGAATTTGAGGAATGGCCTTTAAACAATGGCTAAGCCACAAACCATTTTGTCATCAAATGCTGTGAAAGGCATATAGGCTGATGATTTTCTTCCTTGGGTTACAGCGATTTGAAAGACTGGCTCCCCTCCCCTGAGTCCCCAGCACCCTCCAGGCTTGGGTTACAGCTGTTTTATTTGCCTTTCCAGCCCTACAGCTGTGGGATGGGTTATGCAGGTGTGCTCCCAACAAACTAGTCATTCCAGGGCTTCGTATTATTTATTTGTATTGACCCTCTCCAAGGCCAGGGCCTCCCAAACACAGGACAACGCGGTGCTCCCTGCCCTGCGGGGAAGATTCCTGGATTTAATTTTGTTTGAGGAATACTGCACCCAGGTCCTTCCCTAGCAGTGGCATGGATAAAAAGAGAAAATTTGCCCCAGGGGAGAGGAAAAAATGGTAATTGCTAAATAAAATGAATTGCAAAATAAAATCCATAAAGCTCCTATCTCTCCGGCAGGGCTGGGATGAGGAGGGGGTGGGCAGATGCTGGGGCTGCTCGACCCTCTGTGTTTCTCACTTGGAGGCTCTACTAGGCAGTGTCAAAGGAAGTCCCTTTGCACCCCACTGCCTGAATGGCACCCAAATTTATCCCCTCCCCCTGGGAGAAGAAGCACAGCCAAAGTCGTGGCAGATGGCTGCAACCCAAAAGAGGATGCAGACAACTTTTTACATGAAGTTGTTCAGAAAATACAGTTCTACAAAATCCTTGTGCCAACTCCATGCCAACACAAATGCCATGCCAACACTAATGCCATGCCAACGCCATTGTCCTCCCACATGCTTCTTCAAAGATGAGCTAGAGTGTGCTTCTGGCAAAGAACTGAAGAGCAACATGGTACAGACCCTGCTGTTGTGCCCTTCCTACGGTGGAGGGCAGGAGAAGGTGCCACATCAGCACCTCCCACCCATATCATCCTTGCCTGCTCTCTTGCCAGAAGGCAGTGGAGAAACCACAAGCAAATGGCAAGGATGGTGGTCAAAACAATGTTCCTTCTCACATGACCCAAAGGCCATCAAAGGCCACAGACTGAGCTAATCAGTGCAGGTACTGAAGGCCCATTCCCAGATAAATCATGAGTGCCAAACTGAGCTGCTGGTGCGGTATGAGATATCTTTTTCTCTAATGGTTGTCTTCAGGAGAAACCAAAGAACAGGGAAGGGAAGAGCGATGTGAGGAGCAGAAGAGGTGATGAAATGGTATTTGGCTGCATATGCACATGTCCTGTACTTAGGCTTGTTCAGGCTGCACCCAAACTATGTCTCATCCACTAGTGCCAGGAAGGATATCCATCAGCTTTGTCATGGAACGGGAGAGAAGGAGGGAGAAGAGAAATAGCATGGGAGAGACTTGGCTGTGCCACCAATGCAGCATCAAGCACCAGCCTCCAGGCAGCTGCATGGCAGGACTCTCATCGTGCCACAGCTCTGGATTGTCCACATTTCACTTTACCACCTCTGACATTCATCACCACTGAGGGCAGATGAAAACACGATGTTATTTTAGTATGGTGACATGTGAACAATGGTTTGGCATTTCTTTTCCCCAGCTTTGTTATAGGTTGGCTCGAAGTTTTCGATGAAAGCATGTTTTTCCAGTAAACTATTTCTGTAGCAGACACGATTCTGGGTTTTTTGCCATTTAAGGTACCATTTTTTTAAATGCATGTGACAGTGTCCCATGGCAATTCTTAAAAATGAAAACTGCTATCAGCCACTCTATTAAGTGGTGTTATTCCTCCATGCCAACCTTATTTCATTTATATCTTTAGACCACCATGGTTACAGTGACACTGTTGCTAACTGCTATTTAAATGCGGGAGGAGAGAAGGTTGTGAGGCATCTTTACAGATGGAAATTGGGAACAGCTCTGGTGAAGTCACTAACAAGTTATTGGCGTCAGAAACTAAATTTTCCATAGACCCTTCTGCATAATTCTCAGTAATGTGGTGCCATATACCCACAGCCACAGGAAGAGATGGCTGTTGGGTGTGGAGTTGGCTGGTGGCACACAAGAATACATATCCCACCTCCTGGTGTGGTGCCCATATTTCCACATACTGCTGTGCCTCCTTGCAGCCCTTCATGGAGCATTTAACTCTGATTCCAGATTTCCAATGACTTCACATTCAAGCTGATGTAGCAGAGGTACAGGCAGGACATGAATTGGATGAATGAGAGTTGAAAGTACAAGGAAAGGATGAAAACTAAGAGTACAGCATGGAGAAGAGACATTCATCAGCAGTCCTGAAACCACAGGAATGTATTTTGCCAGAAGGATGTGACAGTAGCCTTCCATGAAGGCCAGTTTTTACTCTTTTCTCTAGTGCTAACATACTAGGGAGTCCTTATAATTCCCAAAACACCAACCAGAAGCACCCCTTGGGATCAAAGTGGAGTTTACACAGCAACCAAGCCTTTCGACCTACAGGACAGCATCAAAAAGGGGATCTAATCAAATTTTTAAAAGCAAAAAGTATAAAACTCAGCTCAAACTCTGAATATTTTTTGCCTTTTTCTGACAGACCTGAACATTATTTGGAAGAGTTTCCAATAAAACAAACAAATAAATAAATAAATCACCATAATAATGCCACAGCAGGACTTAACCCCATGCCCCTCCCATATTTATATATGTGTATATACACACACATGCACACTTATATACACAAACAAAACCACAGAATCATAGAATGGTCTGGATTGGAAAGGACCTTAAAGACCATCCAGTTCCAAGCCTCCTGCCCTTGGCAGGGACACCTCCCACCAGACCAGGTTGCTCAAAACCTCATCCAAGCTGGCCAGGAATGGTGCATCTGCAACATCTCTGGTCAACCTGGGCCACTGTCTCACCACCCGTCAAGAATTTCTTCCTAATATCTAATCTAAATCTCCCCTCTTTCAGTTTAAAACCATTATGCCTCATCCTGTTGCTCCAGTCCCTGAAAAAGAGTCTCTCCCCAGCTTTCCTGGAGCCCCTTTGGGGACTGGAAGGGGCTCTAAGGCTCTAAGGTCTCCCTGAGGCCTTCTCTTCTTCAGGCTGAACAACCCCATCTCTCTCAGCCTGTCCTCACAGGACATGAAGTCCTGCAGTAAATCAGTTTGCAAAACATTATCCTGCAAAATCCTGATCAGGATGTCCTGATGGGGAGGGGGTCCCAAGGTTCCTGCAGGTCTGTGGTGGGAGAAGAATCCCCAATCCCTGCCTGGCCAGAAGGAGGAGGCACAGCTCTCACATCTGGCCAAGCAAGATGGGGCATCTGGTGGGCCAGGCAGGTTGGTGTGTGGCACCTGGTGCAGGCTTAGGGCCTGGAATGTCCAGTTAAAATTATGTCAGGTTTTAGGGAAAAACTAAAACCCACTAAAATGGGAAGAAACATTACTTTGGGTGCTCTGTTTGTCAGATCAGGTGCAGGCTTTTAAGGACGGGTGCATCGTTGGGCACACATAGAGGTTATCTAGATGAAAACAGACACTACGGGTATTTATACATGTAAAGCAGTTTCCAGCCTCCTCCTGAAGTGGTGGCTCAGTAAACCCCACACTCATAGTTTTTGCATCTCAACAGGAGGAAGGGCTCATTTCGGTGAGCAGGGCTTTCTGCCTTTTCACCTCTTCTCTTCAAAATAAAAAGAGAAGCCTGATTAGAACCTGTGAATCCGAGGACTTGGGTAAGAGATACTGAATGAATTATAAAACCAAAATGGTTAGAATCATCAGAGAGACAGACAAGGAAAATTTGACATGTATTGAGCACTTAAGGACACATCAGCTAATTTGGAGTTTTAGAAAGTCAAAAGATTTCGTAATTTTCCTTTTTGAAAGAGGTATGACTCAAAGCTGGATATTTTGCTGATAAAACATTTCCTCTTTCAGGCTGTATCGCAGGTGAAAACGAACTTGGCAATCGCAGCTTAGTCCCCATTAATCAGAAGGTGCAATCAAGAGAAACCAAGTCATATTTCTGCCTGCAAGGGAAGCCCAAGGGAGTTCGTATTCCTGCGTGGAGCAGGCACCTCTTGGTGGGCAGATGGACCCTCCATCCCTAAACAAGGCAGGACGCCTCTACTGCAAAGAGAGACTCAGGCTCGAAACGTGCCTCTTCAGGGAAGGGGTGGCATCCCGAGCACAAGGCTTCCAGGCTTGCCAACTTCTCTGCAGGGTATTAGGAGCTTCTTTTTTAGCTGCCTAAAACCAGCCTCTCAAACTTTGCAGGCACAAACGCTCGCCCCAAACGCGAGCGTGGCACGAATCAGGCAATAAAAGTTAATCGGCGTCATTAAATCTGTCGAACCAGCAGGTTATTAAAATCACCGCTATTCACTCTGAAAATGGGAACAAAAAATTATGCTCCAGCTTTCTGAGCCTGTTTGTCTTGTTTTCCCACACTGCTTATGAATTACTACAGTACATGACAATGTCCTCTATCCATCTTCATTAGCATTGTGAACAAATTGTATTGGGCTGTAATGCAGCACTTTTTTTTTTTTTTTTTT
>VZTM01013393.1:284743-313191 GCA_013400555.1 Jacana jacana
TTTTTTTTTTGGTTATTGTACAAACATATATGATGTACAGAAAATGGGCAATTTAATATGAAAAGAATATTGTGCCTCAGAATTTTTATTTTCTAAACAGTCATTTCAGTTGGGAATTATTGCATGATTTGTGCATAATTTCTCATGGATAGTTATTTAAATATAAATAGGGCAAATATGTAATTCCATATGGTGGCTATCTACCCTTTCTTGATGCCTCTCCATATTTTTAATAGTGCAATAAACAAAAGATAAAAACATCTCTAAGCCACACACTAGTCAAAAGAAGATAATTGTGCCTGTATGTGTTTATTGTAATTTGAATGTGCTTCAATTAACTTTCCTCAATATTTCCCAGTTCTTTTAAAAGAAACTTAAATTGGTTTTTATTTTGTGAAATTTGTTTTCTGTACAACAAGAAAAAAAAAAGAAGCACAACCCAATGCCTTTGTTTACCTCATTATGGACACATCCTATCCAGGAGCAAAGCACCAACTCTTTATTCCCAACAATCTTTTTTCCTTTCTTTTTTTTCCCCATTCTCACACGTTTCTTATTCTACCTTAAGTAAAAATATCAGATTTCTAGTGCTCCCCAGGAAGAGGCAGCTCATCATCGCTCGCTATATCGCATATCAAAGTGTGGTAAAACATGAAAATGGCAGAAAAGCAAACTCTTACACTTTTGCACTGCAGTCACTTTTAAAAGATGAGAATTTATTACCCTTTCCTCCTACAAATCATCAGGGCGACCGAAACAGAGAGAGTGTATGTGAAATGCTTGCTGTAATTAACCTTGAGGCTTTTATTTAAACAAGGTCAAACATTTTAACAGCTTTATAAATCAAGGTTGGGTCTGCGCGCCTCTATAGCACCAGGCTAATGATAAAATGCACATGGAATACTTATGAAACTGCATTTATTTACAGAAAACACATCCTGCAAGCTTCAGAGAGGCACACCAGCAGGCTGGTCCAGCACCAACAGCCACGACCAAACCTCCCCAAGGTGACCGGTGTACCGTGTTTTCATTACTTGCTACCGAGGAGACAAGCCCAGGTATGGGTTAATGAGGTCATTTGCAAGCTAACTGCATTTTTTAGTGTGGCTGCAACGTTACAGGAGGTAGATTACAATCATCCCAATATCTGATGCTCTGTCCTTAATTTTGTCCAGTTTTTTTATTTACTTTTTCTTCTGCTTCAGTTAGGTTTTTACCGGAAGGAGAACATTTGAGTCGAGTAAGATGAACTACTCCTTACGTGTTAGTGAGCAGCTACCCAGGAACCTTTATCAGTCTTTAAAAATAACACCCTTGGATTCCTTCGGCCATCCTGGGTTATCTCCTACTTCCTAATACAATATGTCCATCATATTTCTGAATGAGGAACATCACACTAGGCTTTCTGTTTCACCCTCTAAATAAAGGAGGGGGGGGGGGGGGTTTTTAAGTTGCCCTCTTTGTAATTTTCACAAGCTCTTCAGTGTATCAGAGCACAATAAGGAAGATCACAAGCCCCAGCGCCTGACATGGCTGCTTTACACCGTGGTCCACTCCACAGACATCCCTTTACCAAAAAAACAAAGATCCTCTCTTTGAAGTCAAGAGGAGATCCACGTGGACAATAGCTGCCCGCTACACGTGTGACCCACCAGTTGTAAAATACCCGGCGTCATTGCCCTAAACGAATCAGATAATTTATCCCCCAAATATTTCTTGGCTCTTAAAGCGGTTTTTCCTTAGCCATGGGGTGTAGGGGTTATGCAGACCCTAAGGGATACTCATGATTCCCTTCAACTGCACATCTGGGCTGCCACAATTGCCTCCCAGTATGAGCCCTGGGTCCCTGGAAGCATCAGTACGGCCGCGGTTGGGGTCTTCACCAAAACCTATTCGCTTTCACCTGGCCACAGCGTACTGCATCGCATCCAGCCAACAAAAACCCCACCTATCAGGAGGGCCAACAGCAGGGACAGGGCTGGGTGAAGGCAGGAACGTTTTTCCCGGTGTCTGTGTTCCCCGTTGTCTGTGTTCCCCCTTTTAATTGACATCTCCTCTCATCTCTTCCCCCTTCTCTGCCCTCCGCCTCTGAGCATCAGAGCGGCTGTAGTAACCCCCAGGAAAAAAGAAAAACCCCAAACCAAACCAACAAATAGTTGTGCTAAATGAGATTTTTTTTTTTTTTATGTGTGGGTGTTTCAAGTATCTGCGGGAAGCAAATTTCTACCCTCTCCTCATCAGAATGGGAAGGAGACCATGTGAGTGATGTGACCAATTACCACCCAGCACCCCAGAGCAGCTCCTGAATATTCACGTCCAATTGCTACTTGGGTGGAACAATTGGTTTGAACAGTTTGAAAAGGCAATGATGTCAAACGTGCGGCGTGATTAAACGCGGCCAAATTACCAGCCGTTGAGCTGCAAAAGAAGCTCTGCTTCCTTCCCAGGGTAATAATTCTGCCTTTGGATTTTGTAGGATACACCCTGCTCGGATGGTCCCTTCCCACACTTCCAAATCTGCCAGGGCAAAGCTGCAGCTGAGTTTTGGAGGCAGCACAGACCAGGACACACACACACACACACACACACACAGAGGAGCTGCAACATGGGTACAACAAGTCAAATGCCTCTTCCTCGTTTGAGTCCAAGATTTCTAGGGCTGAGTGTCTGGGAGCTGAATTGCCTGGATAATTGGCAAAAGCTACCCCTTTTCCATTGATACCGGCCACGTCTGGGAGCTCTTCTGCTTTCTGTGCAGGAGAGGAACATGTTAAACAGACAGTCCTGCTGCTTGGTTCACGCCTATTCCTGTCATCACTGAAGATGGCCTATACCCTTTTAAAAAAAAGACCATTAATTCCCTTATCCAGCTCTCTCCTTGTGCTTTAAATATATATATATATATACACCATTGTAAGTTATAGCTCAGAAGTCACCCCAATTTTATGACTGAGTCATGCAGATCAGAGCATTAGGAGAAACAGCATTTTTTTATTATTTATTTTACTGTAGTGCAGAGAGAAGTGTGTGGTTCTCAGATGGCAGGAGGGGGCTGGGAGCACACAGGAGGAGAAAAAAGGTAATAGTAATAGGCTGGTATCTGACGCTGAGCCCTTGTCAGAGGGAACAGCCACCAAAACACTGCCCGTCTCCAATGGCTCAGGTTTGGGGCCAGCTCTGAAAACAATTTCTCTCCTCCTGGACCCCTTCAGGAAAGGTGATAGTGCATATTCTTGTAAAAAAAAATTTAAAATAAATTAAAAATGTGGGTTTTCTCTTAACAAGCAACTCCCAAATATTTGGTAAACATGCAAAAGGCTTCTTAAATGTGATGCAGGCGGCTAAAATGAGGAAATAGCCCATATAAAATGCTCCTTCAAACTAGGGAACTTTTTTCTTTTCCTTTCTTCTTGTTTCCTGCCCAGAGAACTGAGCTAATTTTCACTATCCATAGGCTCCCCCCACCCCTTTAAAAAAAAAAAAAAAGGAAAAAAAAAAAGGGGGGAGAAGGGGAGTAGAGACTGTATTCACTAATTATACATCCTGAAAAGAATTTGGTTCAGTGTAAGATGATCCTAGTGATATGCTAATCCTTTTTTCTGCTTGGTGCAGCCTGAAGCCTGTGTCTAACATTTTTTTCAACTGTATGACAATAAAAGTTGTGGCAACAAAAGAAATAAATGGGCAGCTAAAGAAGGTATAGCTGAAACACATGGCAGACCAGTTCTCTCCTCTCCTTCTGGCTGCTCTTTTGTAGGCTCTGGGTTGGTATCCTCAAGTCAATAGCCGAAAGCCAGCCACCTTAGCAACTTAGTATGACACCCAAGCCCTCTCTCTTTACATTCATGAATAGTCAGCAAGCAGCAGACAAAATAGAACTAATCTTTTTTGACAGAATTGTTCAATTTTAGAGGAAAGGCTTTTGAGGCACCTTCCATCCATTTGCAGAATATGAGGCAACAATGGCCACCATCACGTCGTACAAAAGGACGACCAAAGGGTGTGAGCGCGCACACACGCACCCCGCAACGGCCATTGCCATAAAATACCGCGGCGAAGTTCAAGCGATTGCAGGCTATGGCCATTGTTAGGGGGAAAGCTGGCAGGCAAGAATAAGTAACTAACTAAATAAATAAGCAAATAACAGCCCCACCCCTTACCCCCATCATTTTGTTGCTGGTTACTGAACACACACCCCCCCGATTAGGTTTATTTGTCTTGATTAGCCAAAGTTAAGAGCGCTGATTAATATCCACTCTTTAATTTTCTGTCATAGGCTGATAACTTCATCTTTTTTTTTTTTTCCTTTTTTCTTTTTTTTTTTTCCTTTTTTTTTTTTTTTTTTATTGGACCAATGATACTTATTGTGAAATGTGTTCGGTCCAGCAGGTTCTCGCCCGCGTTTAAAAGCTGGTTTGGCCATTTCGAAATCCCGTAACACGGCAGCCACTCGCAAGTCTGGTGTGTGCAGAGAAGGACGTTCCTCCTTTCCCCCTTCTCTCCCCTCCATTTAATGCAAGCCAGAGCAGCTCTATCTCCACATACAGTCTGAGCAGGAAAGAGGAGGAAATAATAATAGTAGTAATAGTAACAATAATAATAATAATGATGATGATCATGATAATAATAATAAATTTTAAAAACAATCTCCCCAGTCTATGGGCAAACCCAGAAGTTAGCAACACGGTCCATGCAGCTGCAACACTACATTTAAAATTCAGTTTACTCCTAGGAAGAGGGCTAATCCTGCCCCTGTAATTCCCTACAGCCAAAATGTACCCCCCTCCCTGAGTGACAGTGCAATGCAAAGACACTCGCACGCTTATCTTCCCCAACCAGATGGCCGACTTGGATCAATGCACACACGCCACGATCAATGGGAGCGATAAAGAATTAGGAAAACAGTGGTACATGCTCCCAGAAAGCTTGTACACTGCATAATTATTTTATGATTCTACACATGGCTACATGTGATACTGGAGTCAAGAAGGAAAAGGATAATTAGAGAGCCAGAAAGCACCCGTACTGCACTACACACTTTGTCAGTCAGCAGTTCCCACTCGGCTCAACTCACCGCCGTTATCTCCTCTCCTGCCCCCTTTGCAAACGAATTTAGGGAGTATGTAAAATATTAGGGGGAGGCGGCTTCTGGGTTACAGGGACGGGATACGGGAGATTACCGCGGCCTGTGATACGACAGCAAAAGTTTTTTGTCCGAGGGCTGGGGTGGACCACGCGAGCATCCCTTGGGGAGCAGAGCGTGGGGTGGCATCTGCAGGGCACCGGAGGACCAGCGAGGAGGAGGGGGCTGCCTCTCAACCGCTCCCCCCCTGGGCTTTGTTGGGAGAGAGATGTGTCCATGGTCACTCAATAAAATAGAGCCGTATATGTTAGTCTCTGTATCTGAGATTTTTTTTGTTGTTGTTTTCCCTCCTTTCCTGCCGGCAGCAATTTTGTGATTGGCTCCCTGTATCCAGCCTATTTGCCACCACGCTGCGGAGCAGAAAAGCCAGGGGGGCGGGGGGAGGAAGGAACTGCACCCCTCCTCCCCCTCCCAAACTGACCCCACGACACAGAATAATTATCAAAGCGCTGGAGGGTTACGACTGGGAATGTGGGTGCCAAAGAGCACACCACCAGGCTTAGGGAGCAGAACAATGCCAAGCAGAAGGCTGCCCTCGGTGGCAAGGCAGGCAATGAGATATCATGGCCCTGGGCACTTTGCAAAGCCACCTCGTGACAGCCTGAAACCACCAACACATGTCCTCACCCTGCCACCCTGAAACTGCCCCAGATATTGCCAATGGGGATGGAGTGAGGAGGAAGGAGACAGGCTACAATCAGCATGGAAGGCAAAGCTGGGCTACCCTTGGGGTACCTTCCAAGTGGCCCATCAGGCTGGTGGGGGGACGGTGTTGTTGTGCAAGGGGGGAGCCAGGTAGGAAATACCCAAAAAGGATTATGGAGAGTTCATTCACCAATTAGTCAAGAAGCAGAGAGGTGTGATGGAGAGCTGGAGATCAGAGTGGAGCAGGGTAGGCATCACCATCCCTTCCACTGCTGCCTTTCCTCCTGGGAGTTCAGGACACACCACAGAGGTGTCATCGCTGGAGACCATGGTCCAAGGACACCTGCCTGGATTCTTTTGCAGGGTTATTGGAGAGGGGCTCACCCTGCATCTCATCATCCCTGTCCCAGCGTGAATCAGGGCCAACAGTCCTTTCCAGTAAAATAAACAGACATTGTGGTGATGACATGTTAAAAACATCTGTTTAAAACACAAAGATTTAAAATAGGGGAACTGGGATCTATAATGCTGGCATTTGACTTTAATCAAGACCTGACACTAGGCCCCTTGCCCTGATATGAGGAGTAATACATCTCTGATACTTGCTCAAGGCTGAAAGACGCCAAAAAAGCATCCACACTTTAATCTTCTCCTCCCCTCAGACACAGGCCATTGCACGGGCAAAGGGAGATCAAACTGCAGCAGCTTCACCAGTAGGAACAGCCACCGTGAGCATATCTATAAGGCCGGACTGGTGATCAGAGATACTCCGTGCATGACAAGTCACTCAGTAAATTGGTTACTGCAGCTCCATCCCCAAGCACACATTGCTCATTCAGGTTTCCCATCATACTGGGTCTCAAACCATTAGAGCTTGGTTCACCCAACAATGTTCTGCTCCACTAAAATCCCACATACATAAGAAAGGTGAGAAAGAACCTGGTACAACCCAGGTTCTTTTAAGCAAACATTCTTCACTGCCGAGTCAGAAATCGGGCAGTGTCAGTTCTGTCTACAAGGAAAAGCATCCAAGCAACACTGCCTGAAGCATCACTCTGGCAGCTGAGCAGAGCAAGATGGTCTGACTGGGGTGGGGATGAGCTCTGCTGGATGAGTGGGGTGGGGTGGGGTTGGGTGAGGTGAGACACACAATGATGATAACTCACCCCTGTCTTCATCTCTTCTCTTCCAGAGGCTGGTGGCATCTGCAAGGAGGGAGATAAAGCCAACATTTAGAGGCAAGTCGACAGAGCACGGTCATACTTCATCTCACTTAATGGACCACCTCGACTGGGCAACTCTTCATGAAGGTTGTATTGTCCTGGCCAACTGTGTGTGGCACCTCACTGCCTAAAACCAACCCGATGGGTGACAGGTATGTAATCTTCACTGGTGTAAGTGGTCCAGATGTTATTGTTCTTAATAAAAATATTTCTATCAAAAAATATTACTTTTTGGACAGACATGTTTTTTTTCTTGGTGCTTTCTCTTTCTTCTGAAGATTTCAGTTACAAATGGAAAAAATTCACTGTATTTCCCTTCATTTAAAATGTCATTGATTAGTAAAAGTTTTGTTAAATACTTACTCAAAGCAAATATTTATCCTAAAAATAATAATTTTTAAAAATCACAGTTTTAGTTTCCAAAGTTTTTCCATTCCTTTTTTTGTGTGTGTGTGTGTCAAAAAATGATAGGAGGTTCAGACAGAAAAAGAAACAATTTCCAAAATTTCTCGTGAGAAATAATTGCCTTCACTAATGATTGTTTCCACAAAGAAAAGGTTCTTTAGTGACACAGGTTCTGCCTTTGGAGTTGGCTTCATACTGGGTAACAGCGTAATTACAAATAGAGAGATGTAATAACTCTCCAGGTTGGAACAGATCTGTACGAGATCAGTTTTGCCTCACTTGGATATGGACTATCCATTTCTGGAGTGCAATTTAATTACTTCTGTGGTAGCAGGTGGTAAGTTTTGCATCTCCCCTGACTGGCAAAGTGCCTCTTCTCCTCCCCAGTCCGGTTCCCTATGCCTTTGCTAAGTCTGTCCTCTTCCTTGCTGGCTCTGTATTCTGTATTTTCTTGGTATTTTCCTGCTGTAATGTAAACACTTGTTTACCAAAACATTTGTTTTGGTAAGCAGAGACCTGGAGCCACAGCTGCAACCAAAGAAAACACACTGCAACTCAGAAGAGGGTTGTTGGATTTTTTTTTCCCAACCTGCCACAGAATTAAATAGCCTGACAGATGACTCAAATTTTGCCAGCTGCTTTCGGTCCCTTAGGACAGGCAGGGATGACTAGAACATGTGGGACGCCATGGCCATGTCTCCTTTCCCTTGGCCAGGCCTCTCCCAGAGGTTTTGGATATCACACAGCTATGTAGGCATTGACTCTAGAATGGCTGGATGCATCATCCTTTCTTAATGCAACTGTGCTGGTGTCTTCTGGTGATGCTCGTCCGTGCCACTTGGAGTAACTGGAAGTTCGAATGCCATGGCCGTTCCTCTGTATCAACACTGGAAATGCAAATGCTTTTCTTGTCATGAGACAGGATGAGAAAACCTGGGGTCAAGCAGATGAGATGCTCAAAAAACAATCCCAGCACAAAGCAGCTCATGAGCCCCTCCCTGTCAACTGTGGACTGTTCATGGGATGGGAGCACATCCAGTACATGTGAAAAAAACCCTGATCAAGAAGACCTCAGGGTAGCTGCTATGGACAGGTTCCTGCAAACCTATTTCCCAAAGTCCCCTGAGTAAAAGACAAATCTGGCAGAAGAGCGTAGTTATATGCAGACCCATGTCCAGAACCAGGTCCCATGTTACAAAAGGGGAGCAGGGGAACCTCCTGGTGCCTCGCACAGCATGGGTACCTGGCATATCACCACCCCATGACTGACAACATACGACACTGTTAGCACTCCTAATGACTTACAGAATTTGCTGAAATAGCAGGAAAATAACTTTTGCTTCTTTGCTACTGAGAGCAAAGTTGACTTAAATTGCCTCAGATGCAAGTAGGCTGGTAGAGAAGCAATCAACACTTTTTCGTGTCCTGTTTCTTTGTGGGTTTTTTTTGTCTCTTGCAAGGTTCAGCAGCATATTCTCGCTCTTCTTTTCCATTATTTCCTACTTAATTTTAGGTTCCAGCTTTGGCCTTGAACAATAACACTGTTATCAGAGAGCAGTGCCTTAGACTCATGGAGGCTTTCAGAAAATACTGGTGCCATCTTCCATAAAACATTTTAAACACATGCTATTTGTTTTTAGTCTCCCTTCTGGTTTTACACACTACAAAGAGGACATTTAATATGTACAATAGAATTAATAGGGATGCAATGTAAGCAGGACTTACATTCAAAATACCCTTCCACAAAACAAAGGAGCAGCTGTGAAAATGTAGAGTCCACTGAAAATTTTTTACTTGGGTATCACATTTGCTAAAAGATTTACTCTGCAAAGTTTTATCTAATTTCCCATTCATTCAATTAAGCAGAGAGATAAATGCCCAGATCCCAAGAGATTAGAGGAAACTGTTTAGCTCCCCCTCCCCCTTGCCATCAAGACTGCGTTCAATTTCATGATTATCACTATAAAGTTCATGTTTACTGGCTCTGTGCTCCTGACAGATGAACACCTCCATCATCCACCAAATCCAATGGGATTTGGAAGGACTCAGGATGACACAGATCTCTCCAGATCAGGAGGAGTCAAACCATGTAAGAAATAGTACCCCATTCAACAAGGTTAGAGCAATCTAGCTAGGATGGGGCTTTGAGCAACCTGGTCTAGTGGGAGGTGTCCCTGCCCACGGCAGGTGGGCTAGAACTTAAGGTCCCTTCCACCCCAAACCATTCCATGATTCCATGAATGGTCTTTCAGCTCTACTGGGAGGAATGGTCAAATTGCATGGGTTACTGAAGCCATCAGTTCAGGGTCAGAACCAAGCACCACCCACCAAAATCTCTTGGAAATGAATCATGTGGTAAGGATAAAGCAGAGGAAGACAGATGAAATAAAAATTACTCTCTTTTCCCTTGGTATTTGTGTCACACTTGCCTAAGCAAAGTTAGGAAGAATTCTGAACCAAAACCGAAATACGTGCCAGTGTTACTGTTGAGAATCAATCCAGAATTCTGCTTTCTCCCCTGCAATTAGAACATTGCAAGTTTTATAAGAACGAACTGCTCCTGCCTTATTGACTATATGATCTAAATATAATACTGATTCTGGGTTGTGAGAGTTTTACATGCAATTTACACCTCCTGTGCTTTTGTGGGTAATGGGAATGGACAGTTCCAGAGCCCAACAGATCAAAGGGAAATTGAATTTCCTGCAGTCCTTGCAGGCCAGATGTTTTCAGGTCCTCTTGTCCCAAACGCTAACGAACTGCAGAACAGTAGAAGGATAGCAGCTCCTGCATTTATTCAAACCAAAGCATTTGGCAGTAGGTTTGATGAGACCATTACCTTTCATATTAATCTGCATTGTCTCAGTATTTTCTTCTGTTCATCCATTTGGTGACTCTAAACATCTACTTAGATTGAAAATTCTTTGAGAATGAAACAATCTTTGTTTTTTGCATTTAAAAGCACAATAATCCACAAGCAGGCTGTAGTAATTCTGTGATATTTCTCCCACTGCTGCTACAACTACGACTGTAATTAGAATTGGCTCTCTCTGGATACCTTGATTAAGAATTAATTTCCAAAATCATCCTCAGGTATGGAGAAGTTTGCAGATTTGGGCCTCAGGTTACATGCATGATTATTTCACAACAATAATCTTTATATTAATCCATATATATATAATGGATAACATATCTATCTAATAATAATATATATAACCATTATATATATATAATCATATATATTCGTTCACATCTTTAATATTCATTCACATACCAAAGCAGGAAAACTTTAGGACTTTCTTGGATTTTGATGTCTGTTTGTGAAAAAATGGAGAAAACAAGACAAATTATAGAAAGGACCTAAGATAGTTTTCTAAACTTTATCAGAAATTTCTGATTAAACGTATGTGAATACACTGTCTGGTTTTAATAAGCTTGAAAGCATCATCAGCAATTAACTGGCAAACCAGAATAACGTTGCATAGTCAAGCAAGGGTAATTGTGCTCATTATATTGCCAGAGATGTGGTTGATCAAAAAGAAAAACACTGTTTTCCCTGAAGTTCATTTATGGTATTTAGGTGGAATCCGCAGTGAGTTCATAGGCATTTAATCAGGCAAACTGCTTCACACAGAAACTGCTCACCAACCTGCCAGCACACAGAATCACAGGATATCAGGGATTGGAAAGGACCTTGAAAGATCATCCAGTCCAATCCCCCTGCCAGAGCAGGAACACCTAGAGCAGGTCACACAGGAACGCCTCCAGGCGGGTTTTGAATGTCTCCAGAGAAGGAGACTCCACAACCTCCCTGGGCAGCCCCTGCCAGGGTTCTGTCACACTCACCCTAAAGAGGTTTTTCCTCATATTTCAGTGGAACCTCCTCTGTGTCAGCTTGCACCCATTGCCCCTTGTCCTGTTATTGGATGTCACTGAGAAGAGCCTGGCTCCATTCTCTTGACACTCACCCTTTACATATTTATAAACATTCATGAGGTCACCCCTCAGTCTCCTCTTCTCCAAGCTTAAGAGACCCAGCTCCTTCAGTCTTTCCTTGTATGGGAGATGCTCCATTCATGTACGGTGGGGTCTCCCACTGGACGTGTCGACCTCTTTTTCCAAGGCCATCAGTGCTGTTTTTCCATTTCACCTGGAATATCCGCATTCTGCGCTGAGGAGACAGCAGGGTACGTGGATACCTCTGTGAACTGCTCTTTGGGGGCAGTCTTAGTGGATTTATGTGGAAAGAAGAACGTGGTGGAACCTCGTTACTACAAACAAACAAACAACAACAACAAAAAAAGCTGATTATTTCTCTACAGTGACAAAATTCAGTCATCCAAGAACGTGGGAGAGGCAGAGGGAATATCAGCTGACCTAGCTGGGCAAAGGACAAGCTGCAGGGCACACAAACTGTTCTCACAACAAAAAAATGTTGGAGTTTTTCTAATCCAGAGCTGGGATTTTGAGGTTTGGCTTTTCCACTACTGTTGCTTTCTGGGATGGGACAAACTATCTTGGCCATCCTTAAAAATTACAACTCCCTTGGTCAACCAAAGGGTACAGGCAACCCAGTATATGGTGACTCTATAGAATCATAGAATCATATAGGCTGGAAGAGACCCTTGGGATCATTGAGTCCAACCATCAGCTCTACTCTACAAAGTTCTCCCCTACACCAGATCCCTCAACACCACATCTAATTGACTCTTAAACACATCCAGGGATGGTGACTCCACCACCTCCCTATAAAAGAATTGCCCTGCTTTTCTTGGCCCTTCCTCTCCCTATGAACAAGCACTTCACCCATTTCCCACCTCCTTGCCTCTTATTTCCATAATTACCTGCATTTATTGCTTGCTGTGAATACTATGTATTTAGTGACTCAATTTATTCAAACAGGGTCTGCAGCTGTAGGTCTGCTCAGTGTTGCACCTACAGGTTTTTTAAATGGCTTGATACCAGCTTTCTTATCCACTGTGACCAAGCACCAGTATCCTCCAGGGATATATGTCAAGAGTCAAGCTCTTCTCCAAGCCAGCAAACTTGAAATTGTGTCTATTGTTTTTTTTTTTCCCAAATATGTGCCAATGTAATGCCTGCACCCACATTTTCAACAGAAAGACCTGTGGGATTGAATTATAGCTTTCATTTTACTTGCTCTTGGCTCTAGGTCTTTTTAAGATCTATTTCCAAAAAACTTCTTTTCTGCCTCACAAAAAAAAGGAAGAAAAAGCATTGTTCTGGTTTAGTGTGAAACTGATTTTTGAATTTATAGTGGATCTATTAATTTTCCACTTTGGGCAAATATTTCATATGACAGTCGCGGATGCAAACATGCAAAACAGATTTTCATGTTTCATGAAGATACATAGTGAAGACAAAGAAGGGAATATGATGAGGTTCATTGCCAGATTCAAATCCACATCTGACCAATAATTAACCAACATAATTCTATCGAGGAGAAAGGAGTTACGTCAGCTCAACTCCGAGTAAGAAAGTTCAAGGAAAAGGCTCTGAGCCTTTAAGCAGAGATTCCATTTATGAAAAGAGTCAGGAGGCAGCAATTAAACTCAGTTACATCGGGATGAACGTGCTCTCCCCATGCCCAGCTCAGAGACCACACACGTGCTGGAGGATTCTCGGAGGATGAATGTATCCTGCTCTGGCCAAGGGCCGGGTCAGGTCTAGCCAAAAACTCTTTGAGGTTTTGGCTCAAAGGTGCAGCCCTGTGAATACTTGGGGAGACAATCCTGTACCATGCAGCCTGTCCTGATGAAGTTGCCCCCTTCACAGTATGCGGGACATTGACCCAATTTGCACAGACCCCCGGCATTAGCATAGACCCATTTCAAGTGAGGTCTTTGAATACCAGTTGCTTCCAAATTCCATTACCTCTCTCCCTGCTGGGTTTTGTGCTTTAAGTATCAGGCAGGGGCTGGGAGAAGAAAAGAGAAAGAAAAAACCCAGTAAGTTAAATCCTAAGCTCAAATAATTAGACATGTTTTGGTTAGTTCTCTAAACTCTTACTTATTGCTGTTTTTCCATTTGACAGAACATAATCTGATTTTTTATTTTTATTTTTTTTCAGACATGACACACAGGTTAGTTAACCCAGAGGTTTGTAAGTATGAATGAGCCAGAGCCAGAGGCAAACACCAACTTTGGACGTGTTTGTCAGAGCACTTCATCTTCGTTTGCAGCCTCATCTGATGTACAAGCAAATTTCAGCGCCATCCTTGCTCTGAGAAAACTTCACTTGGAGAAGGAAAGAAAGGCAGGACGATTTTGCTGCCTGGCAGATAAGCTTAAGGGTAACAATAATGTCTCATCTTTTGTCACTAATGAGAGGCAGGCTTGGGTTTGCTGGATAGTTTTAAAAGGAAAACTGTTCATAGAAAAATGCTGTGTGGACAGAGGAGAGTTTTAGTTCTACACTGAAAGGTGGCAGTCATTTTTATCTCACAGAATCACAGAATCACAGAATGGTTAGAGTTGGAGGGGGCCTTAGGGATCATCCAGTTCCAACCCCTCTGCCATGGGCAGGGACAACACCCACTAGACCACGTTCCTCAAAGCCCCATCCAGCCTGGCCTTAAACACTTGCAGGTATGGGGCATCCACAGATTCTCTGGGAAACCTGTTTCAGTGTCTCACCACCCTCACAGTAAGGAATTTCTTTCTGGTATCTAATCTAATTCTCCCCTCTTCCAATTTAAAGTCATTACCCCTTGTCCTGTCACTAGACTTCCTGACAAAGAGTCCCTCTCCAGCTCTCCTGTAGGCTTCCTTCAGATATTGGAAGGCTGCTATAAGGTCTCCCTGGAGCCTTGAAGATCCATCCTGCCCTGCCCTGTCCTGGAGGGGACTCATTGCAGGGCAACTGAAGGAGCAAAGTCCAGCTAGTTTGATTGCTTAGAGCTTTTTGTGTTCACAAGCAAGAATTTAAACTTGATGCCTAGCAAATACAGGGATAAAGACTATTTCTGCTAAATATCTGACACTTTGGTGCACTCCACCATCATTACTCTCCCCAAGTGAGAGCACTAGCGCTCAATGCCTGTAAAAGCCCATTTGAAGGTAGGACCCACCAGTGAAAGTCAAGAGGGGCTCCTCAAATAGAATAAAGCTCCATTGCTGTGGCCTCTTGTATTCACTTTGACCAAACCACAGCGTGACCTCCAACGTGCTAACCCTGGGATGACAAGTGCAGATCTGGACCTTGACTTGTCTTGGTGAAGAAGTTCTTGTGCTGCAAGATGGAAGAGAGGGGAATTTGCACAACTCATACTCGGTAGCCGATGGCCCTGTGCCACCCAGTATTGTACNAATCTAATTCTCCCCTCTTCCAATTTAAAGTCATTACCCCTTGTCCTGTCACTAGACTTCCTGACAAAGAGTCCCTCTCCAGCTCTCCTGTAGGCTTCCTTCAGATATTGGAAGGCTGCTATAAGGTCTCCCCGGAGCCTTGAAGATCCATCCTGCCCTGCCCTGGCCTGGAGGGGACTCATTGTTTGGGAAAATTAAACTGTGACTGCAGGGCAACTGAAGGAGCAAAGTCCAGCTAGTTTGATTGCTTAGAGCTTTTTGTGTTCACAAGCAAGAATTTAAACTTGATGCCTAGCAAATACAGGGATAAAGACTATTTCTGCTAAATATCTGACACTTTGGTGCACTCCACCATCATTACTCTCCCCAAGTGAGAGCACTAGCGCTCAATGCCTGTAAAAGCCCATTTGAAGGTAGGACCCACCAGTGAAAGTCAAGAGGGGCTCCTCAAATAGAATAAAGCTCCATTGCTGTGGCCTCTTTTACTTTGACCAAACCACAGCATGACCTCCAACATGCTAACCCTGGGATGACAAGTGCAGATCTGGACCTTGACTTGTCTTGGTGAAGAAGTTCTTGTGCTGCAAGATGGAAGAGAGGGGAATTTGCACAACTCATACTCGGTAGCCGATGGCCCTGTGCCACCCAGTATTGTACTTCAAACTAGCAGCGAAGTCTTCACTAGCTATGGGAAGATCATGGACAGCTTGCTTAGAGTAGATACCTACCCTTTTGCATGGCTGGGGTTACAGACCTGACCTTTAGTGCAACTCAGCTACTTTACATGCAACATCCACTAAGCAAGTCTACATGGTACCTCAGTATAACGGGTAGGTATCTAGCTTAAGATGCAATATTTGAGACCCTGAATACAACTATGGCACAACCATTTTAATTCCTGTGCTATTCCCATCCTACACAGTTTTTCAGGCTGTGCACATCACTGAAAACAGCTGAGTGCTCTTCACTCCATTCCTTCTCAGAGGAGTTTGCTACATTGGTTGGGTTTTCTTCAGAAAGAGAACTCTTGCCTTGTGTGATTCATTTGCGAGGGAACGGGAGATGAAGAATAGACTTGGAGTAGAAGGGAGTGAGGTTTGTGGTGCTCATTTCTTCTTCAGAAGAAACTTGGCTTTCAGGGAAGTTGTATCTCTTACCCAGGGGCTCTTCACCTTATTGTACAGGGTACTACAATTCAGAGGAGCAGAAGTTCTTGGGGATAGCCTTCAGGGGTCCTTCAATGTTTTTTTTCCAGTAGCCTTTCCCCAGGGCTTGTTGGACCCTATTAAAAAAGAAAAGACAATGAAATGGATTCAAAATACTCTGAAAAGGTCCTTGAAGGACTGGAGGTACGATGCAGTTGAGTAGCTGGTATCATTAAGGAGATACCTGGTGGCATTTCTTACTAGTCTTCCAAATGCTGATGGCTTTATGCACAGTCCTCTCACATGGCTGCACTTTTCCTGCAAAATGACAAAATACTGCAGGAACAAGGTGAGGTCACCACCAGAGGAGACAGGACAGAGTTTCTGAGCTGGAAGGAAACAGCAGAGGATATTACTTGTCACGCTGCTATGGAAGAGATTACTGTCAGGGAATTCTGAGCTGAATGGACACCTTCAACAACAACAACAAAAAGACAGTGCTACAGCTACATACTCTTTGAAATCCTTTCCTACGAGCAACAGCATTACCTCTGCCTCGCTAAGATTCAGCTTCAATGAGCTCTTCTTCCTTCATATAGCTGTCCTGATGTGAAGGATGGAGCTCTGCGTGGTGGCAAATAGGAAAGGCTGCATGTTATCTGCGTGCTGCTGGCACTCAAAGCGATGTTGCCTAATCAGTTTATCTTTGGGTTTCACAGAGGCGTTAAAAAATAGACTGGAGAGGAGCTGATCTTGGTGAGACTCCACGAACAAAGGACTTGGAGGTGCAGCTTTATTTAGTCCATTTTAGCATTTCACCCTGCAGTCCTGACACCTGTTTGCCAGGAGAAGGCAGGCCCGCGTGGTCTCCAGGATCAAAACAGCTTGATGGGGTCGTTAGTTGGTGTTTGGCTGACTTCACAGAGCTTGCTCAGGAGCGGGAGCTCAGACAAGGGGAGGCAATAAGCTGGAACTAATATACTACAGGGCGGGAGGTGTCCTTCATGTCCATGGGATGGAAATGGCATGGACCAGATTAACAAGACTTTGAGGGACAGGAAGGAAGGGGGTGGGTTTTTTTCACATTACCCAAAACTTCTCAGGCACGACTGCACTGCTCCCTGGGAGCTAAGACAAGCTGTTGACTGGTGTGAACAGGCCATTTTTTACCCAGAAATACCATAGATACAAAAAGCAGCTCTGCCCAAGAAATACAATTCGAATTAAGGTCACTACAACAGTTCACCGTGGGGCTGGGCTTCTTCAGCGCCTTGATAGCTCTTTGCACACGCATGTTCTGACCAAGCTTTCTCAGGGTGGAAAAATCACCCACTAGGCTTTAGCCCTGCTTTTTCTTGTGGCAAGAGCTGCAAGCCCGGGTGACGATCAGAATCTAATTTTACTTAGAATTATTTACTTTTTAGAATTATTTGGAAACATCACCCTACTAAGGTGCTCCTTTTCCATGTCATTAACAATAGCCACAAAATGTAGCCTGCTTTGAAAGCATTTCCTGCCTCAAGAATAATAGAATTTCACTCAGAAATACATAGGTTTTAATAGTTCTCATCAGCAGACTGTTGGCTTGCTAATAAGTGCAAGAAATGGGATGGAGGAGAAGCATGAGAAAACTCCAGAAACTAAATGTTGTGAGGATTCATCTTCTTGAATAGTGATTCATGCATGCAATTCCCATGAGTATTTCCAGGAGTTATGGATATAAATCCCAGCACATCGAGAAGGGAATATAACCCCTAGTGGTTAGGAATTAAAAGCATTTCTGAGGGGCGCAGAAGTCTCATCTTAAGACACGGAGTCACTGCGTGCATCTAAATCCCTGTACACCGAGATGTGAATACGTTGGGATCACAGTAATAACAATGACTCTGCAGCTTGTGCTCTGCTTTTGAAATTGGATGACACAGTCACATCTTTCCAAATTAGCGATTTAAAATTGCAGGTGGCTGGCGCTTTCAGTTTTCATCCACCCCCTAAGCCTGGAGATGGTTTCACTAATACAGCACTTCCCAGATGTTTAGACCCCAGGTGTGCAACAGTGTTCTTATTGATGAGATTTAAATTCTCTCTTCTTTTTTGATTTTTCTTTTTTTTTTTTTTTTTTATGGTACTGCTTACAATAGGAGCAAAGATAACTGCAACGGGTCATAGCTTTCATTATCACACAACCTGCCTTTCTTCCCTGCATTACTGATGGTGGCTTTAGTTCTTTTTACAGTGAATCTGTAAGATTGTACATTTATTTGTGTACAGGGTATGTCCTTACCACAAACCAGGATGGTAGCTTCTCTCTTCATTCATTTGCAAGGACTGTCTCCATGTGCACGCTTGCACCCGCAGCCATTATATTACCAGTGAATGCTAAGCTATATTATTATTATTTTCTTTCTTTTCTTTCCTTCCTTCCTTCCTTCCTTCCTTCCTTCCTTCCTTCCTTCCCCAATGCTCATCAACATGCTAGGATTGTTTCATTGCTCTACTTTTCAAAACCTTTTGAAAGGGACACTGCACCACCATATAGTGCATTTTAAGAAGTATTTTTCCACACACATATACACAAACACATTTATAACCCTGAAACTTATTGTTACTGTATTCCAAAGCATCCTGAGATAGCTCTAGGGTTTCTAATTCAAACTCTGTAAGTAAGAAAGGCAGACTGATATCCAAAAGTTCCTCTACCTTTATGCACTCAGTTTGCACCTCTGAAGAATTTTTTTCAGCTCTATGGAGATTTGGGGAGCTGGGCACATTTTCCTTTCGGACATGCTCAGGTCCACCTACACTCATGGTTTTGGGGCAAGAATCGCTGGGTGAAGTGGTATTCAGTAAGTCCTACAGGACTCACCCAACCAGTTTGCTGCATCTAGAAAATGCCTGAGGGCCCACAGACAACGAAGCAAGTAACCCTATGGAGCTCTAGAGTGAATGAAATGAGCAGGTACTTTCCATGATGTACTATGCAAGAAACAGCAAAACAGGCAGGACGGCAGACCAAAGTATGACACCCTGAAAATGGTATAAATCCATCCCTAATCACTACTGTAGTGCTGAGTTTGCAGTAGATATTTCTCTTATCAAAACCTATAGCTGGATTCGCTGATATGGGAAATTTCCTGGGTGTTTACTTGCCATAGAAAGAGGTCATCTAGGGGGGAAACTGTCTCCCGAAAGATGAAGAGCTGTGACCCAACAACTAAATAAGTGTAAGAGAAGGTCTGCCTATACAGCAAAATGTGACAGTTAATTATAATTCCTGAAAATGCCAAGGAGCTGGATTCACAAGACTTTTCCAGCTGCACATCCCTATGTCTTACATGCCCCCACCCCCATCTATACCAGCTGCACTCGTGTAAATAACCCCAAAGTGTATTCACTAAGAGGAGGATACTAGAACTAAGCACTGTCAGTAAACATGCCAACACATGCTGTATTTTAGAAAATAAAATACAAGCTGTGGAGTACTAAATTTTGCTTTTTCTTCCTAACTCTGAATGAATTTCTCTCCTAGTTATTCCACTGCCATTTTTACTGCCAAGGATTTTCCTCAAAGAAGAACCAGCTGAACACGGGTTTCCTATACAGCTTCTTTTTCTTGAAACAGTGCAGTTTTGTTGGTTTGGTTTGGTTTTTTTTTCCCCCCAAGTACTGAAACTCAAAACTTGGCCTTGGGAGTCACACTCAGCCGCTGCTGGCAGAGAAGCACCGCTGGGTGACATCTGTCACCAGCCACCGCTGAGCCGAAACGCTCGGTTTCTAGCAGCAAGTTGGGCATTAAGCGGAGAAACGATAAAAGCCTTCCCAAGGATTTTCCACAAGCAGTTTGAAGCAGAAGCGAATTGGAAAAAAATTCAATACTGGTTTGGGTTTGTTTTTTTTGCCCCACCAGAAAAATTTGCACTAAGAACCACGTGAATGGTGCACCCAGCTCCGCACAGATTAGGTTGAATTGCAATGTGAAAAATGTCGGGCGGTGATTCTGAGCGGTCTGATTGTGGTCATATAGCACTTGTCCAGACAGAGGATTTTAGGTGGTACTTTGGTCTAGGGAAAAATACCCCACAGAAACATGCCCTTTAACTCCTAGAGAAAGATGTATAAAGAAGCAGTGCCTTGAAAACTCGGCCAGAGAAATTCTAGAAATTTATAGAAATAAAATATTAAAAAGGTAAATGTTTATAATATTGAAAATTATTCATTCTGGTGAATAACATCTAGCAAAATGAGAAGCCGTCTAGCTCTCAAAGTCTTAAAATCAAGAATGGACAGGACATTTTAACATCACGAAACGTTGAACTTTACACCAGTTTTAAATTAATAAAGGGATCTGGTCTGGGCCACACAGTATGTCAGATCTAAGGACCACCCAGGCTTAAAACACCAACTCTGTGAAAGCAAGGGGTGGCTCAGTGATGGCCTCATGAGATGGACCAGTTTGTCCTAGAATTCTAAAACCTGGGCCAGAAGCTACTGGGACATTCTCTACATCAGAAAGGCAGATGATGCATTGGGCTCAACATGCTTCGGTGTTTCCTCTAGATCCCGAGAACCCTATGAATACATCTGTTTAAACATTTTGCCACCCAGCCCCATGGGATACAGGATATCTGGGTTCCCTTCTTGATCCACCTGAGAATTGTTACGTGCCCCCAAGCATGCTGGTTCTCCCACTCCTCTCCCCTCTCCCCAGAACCAAAACCATGTGTCCATTTTAAGAAGAAGCTCTGAGGGCCAAGGCTCTGACCCCTGCCTTGATGTAAATTTTGTCCTAATAACCCTCTTGACAGATAAGAGCATCAAAGCATTTCCATCACAACTCCCCTTTCACACCTTCTAAATGCCAAAAAACAGAACAACAACAAAAAAAGTAAAAATGGGGAAGACTTTATTTTCCCCTGTTTGGATCCTACTGAGTTCCCAAAAGTGAAGTTAAATACCTGATTTAGAAGGCAACGAAATACTTTTCGTAAACAACAAAAACCTAGCTGTATTTTTAAAATGGTATAAACCTGCTGTGGGTGAGAGCGTAAGTGTTGACATGAGTGTGTTAGGTTGAGGTTTAGAACATCATTATTTGCTCTTATTTACCAAATGTCTTACTCACCATATTATCTGCCTTTTCAGATGTGTACGGCTTTTGCTTTTTAATTGGTCTTATTTACCAAATGTCTTACTCATTAGACTATCTACTTTTTCAGATGTGTTCCCATTTTGATGTCACTGTGAGGAGAACCAACATATCAAACCAGTGACACACAAGGCTTTCTCAGCATCTTGGTGCCTTTGAGACAGTGCCCAGCACCTCTGCCGACCGCTCCAGACGTTCAGCAAATGGCCCTTTCTCCCTTCCACAGCCTGGAATTCAACTTTATTATCTCCCTCTTCAGCATGGAGGGAGATTAATAAGCCATTGACCATGATGGGTCTGAGCTAAAGATCCCCAAGGTTGTGTCTCCTCCACACCTCGCTGACCTGTCTTTCTGCCTTTGGTTCTCCTGTACCATTTGGAATGATTTATCTCCCTTTTAAAGGAATGACTATGCCACCTGAAACACTTTGAAAGACTGCACTTAATTTCTTTTCTCAAGGCTAATTGCTGTAGCAAGCTGGTCTCCTTCCCCAGATATCTGAGGTATGGCGTAACAGCAGCTCAGTATTCAGAGGAACAGAAACCCCTGGGGGTATTTAGTTACTCAATGCTAAATCTATGTTCTTAACTCTCCTGCTGGAGGGAACTCAAGAAGATGCTCACCACAGCCAGGGCCCTTATGTGGTGGTGGCAAAGAGAATCTGAAACACCCCACAGAAAATGAGGCAGCTGGGCTGTTACATCACAGGTTGGGCTGTTAATTACAGAATATCAGGGATTGGAAGGGACCTTGAAAGATCATCTAGTCCAATCCCCCTGCCAGAGCATGGAGGGGTCCACAAGGCAGGGGCTGTCTCTGCAGGTGGATACCCCTCCACACCATCCCAGGAACCCACCGTGATGTTCCCAAGCAATTCCCACCCATGGTGTGACACCTCTCACAGCCTCCCACAGGACCCACACCCCACAGTGCATGGCCTGCAGACACCAACGCGGCATGGGCTCCTGGACTGCCAAGGAGACAGCAATAAGGGGCAAAATTGCATTAGTCGTGGGATTTTTCACATTTAACCTCATCTTCCTGAGCATTCTTCACCTCTTGGTGGATTTGAATTTGCAATTTAAACCCCCGAAGGTGGGAACAAAAAAGACAACTTTTGTGTGAAGCACAGTTAACTCTGTGAAGTAGGTTGGAGCTTGGATTTGTTTCCTTGTACAATAAAATCCATTTTTTTTTTCTTTTTGCTGAATAAAACCCAGCTGTTTGCACTGACTGCTTAAGAACCCTCTAACATTTAATCTAAAAAACATCAAATGACAGTATGCCCCAGACCTTCCGATAGCTGAAAATCCAGAGCACAAAGGATGTAGTTTTCTCAAAAATACTATCTTTATCCTCAGTGTATTCTTGAGGAAAGCACAACAAAAAAATTACCAAAAAATATCTAGTAATGCAAAAATCTGGAGAAATTAGCAATAATTATGGACTGTCATGATCAGAATGTTTTTGCTATGCTTGTAGAGATTTCAACACATTACAAGCTTCTCCGTACTTTCATATCTCTGGAACCAGCAAACAAATATTAACAAAGTATAAATGCCTTTAATATTACTAAAAAAACCTGCAACCTTTTTCTGCTGCATGAAAGCCAATGTAACACCAGGAAAAATGAAAAAAAACCAGTGGAAGCAAATCCAAATAGTTTATCCCTTAGGTTAATTCAAATTCTTCTGTTTCACTAAAAGTTGGATTCATTTACAGCTTGCAACAGGCAGGCTGAATTTTAATTCATTTTGCCCTCTTATTGTTTTGTCTAATAAAAATGTCTTTAGCTCATGACAAACACAATGATGAAAACTGATGGCTTGATATGCAAACTTTGACCCGCAGCGATAGCCTACTATGTCACCAGCCGGGAAAATTCCAAGGGAAAACGTTTTTGACAATAAGCAATAAAGGAACAGCATTCCAGGGAGGAACTCACACTTGAGGCTGACAACTAGGCAAGAGATTAAAAAAAAAGAGAGAGAGGGTGAATTTTAATGACCTGGAATTCTCTGGAAGATACATCTAGTGCAAACGTGATAGAATACAAATACTCATGAAACTCCAGAGGCCTAAAAAAACCTGAAAAATTCAGTGATGTTACAGTCCTCCTCTGTCACATCTTTCATTGTAATTTTAAATACATCTTTGTGAAATTAAAGAAGGAAAGCTTTGGTTGACCATCTACTTGTTTTCTGTCGCTTATGAACTTCTCTGGGAGGTTGACTCCTGCCTAGTTTTCATCTCAAACTAACTCCATCTCTCACCTGGCACCACTGGGGCTGTGTCAAATCCCCCTGTGCCTCCTTTCGCTGCACAAAGTGTAGCTTATACTGGAGAGCATTTTGCAGCTGGGTGGTGAGGCAGAAACTGCAGGGAGGGGCGACCACCTTTACCTGGAAGAACAGAGAGGTCTTTTTCAAATAAAGGGACAAATGAATGACCAAAAGGGACAGGTCAAAGGCAGATCCTTCCTCAGATGGCCAGTAGCAGATGCCTGATAGGAAAAGGAACAGGGAAGAAGTGTTTCCCTTGGCATATCTAGAAGTTGCACCTTGATGGGTCATGGTCCTGCTCAACTTTTGTCCCATGAATTTGCCTCATCCCACATCAGAAACTTGAACATGATTTCTTGCACCTACTAAGCCACCTGTCTATGAAAATATAATATCTTTTACCCAAAGACAAGAATATGGCAAAACTTTGAAGCCAGGAATCAGAAGGAGCCCACCTGATCTCCAGCAGGACCGGGACAAAGATCCTTGTGTTGGTGGCCAGGGTCCCCATCCAGCTTGTGCTCTGGTTTAAGAACAATCCGGGGGACATACACTTGTACGTAGAGATAAACATGACTTGTTAAAACAGGGTCTACACGTCCACCTCCGTTAAAGATGAATGCCTCAACTGATATTCTTCTAAATCTTCATTTTCTGAAAACTCAGATCTGCCTGCAATTCAGAGCAGAAGCTGAAAGTGCTTTGTAGGGCTGAAGACTGATGAGGTTGCTATAATAATTAAAAATGCCAGTCCCCAGACACTTCAGAGAGGGTACCACTGGCTTGCCCAAAAGCTCTGCATAGATTATTAAGGTTTCTTGCAGACATTTGACCAAGAAGGTACTTGGCTTTTCTTCCCTCTCCCAGATTCTGCAGTCCCTAAGCACTAGCATTTATTGAACTCTTTTCTTCCAAGGAAAAAAAAAAGAAAAAGAGGAAAAATGGTAAAAAAAAAGAAAAATAAAATCCTGCTTTTGTTCTGGATAAAACTAGGTCAGCGTTTTCCATCCTCACCGTCAGTCTTCTGCAGTGTGTTTCATACAAAGCATCATCATTCTGCAAAAGGTATTTATAAAGTGAGCTTTGACAAAACAATTGTCTTTTCTTTTTTTTTTTTTTTTCCCCAGAAAGGCTTTGGCATCTGTCACTGCCAGGAAAGACTTAAGATCTAGGTAGAATTTTCATTTCTCGCAACGACTTGGCCTATATTGACTAGATCTAATAGATCTGATGTTTTAAAACCCCTTGTGCAGCAAAGCAGTATAAATTGCAGCTGTTTAGAAATCCCCCTCCTCCATTGAAAATTTTCAGTGGAACGTGTACAAACGTCTCCAGGATTTATTTTCACCCGATGCTCCCACAATCCATCCCCCCCCTCAGTTGGCTTGATTCAGAGGCAAGAAAATAGTACCGCGAGGGAGCTGGAGCGTGCCCAAATGTAGTACCCCATGGGACAAGGGGGATGCCAAGAACGCAGACTGCTGTGGGCAGGGGGCATGACAGAGGTTTTGCTGGAAGAAATGAGAGAGCATTTGCACCAGAACTGGAGAACAAAACCAACTTTTTTTCCTTTCTTCATAATTTGCAACCGGCTGGTAAACCAAGACCCTTCTCACCCATTTCAGTGCAATTCCAGACAGGAAAACGTGATGCTTGAAATTTAAGAATAAAGAGAAAAATATCTATCTTTCTCTTACCATCTCTTTCAGCTCACACATAGTGAGAAGTAGTTAAGGCTTATCGTGCACACACAGAATATTCACGCTGGGGCATTTACTCCACTGTGGTGACAAATAACCCACCGCAAAGGCAATGCCTCCACCACTTACCCTGCTCTTCCCTCTCCTTTAGGAAGATGCTGTGTCTGTAGCGGACTTGGAGCCCTTTACCTGTTCGATGAAAGAGCATTTGCAAGTATAAGATGCAGCTGGGGGAGATGCAGGCAGTTCTCCAGTCAGATCATCCCTTAAAAACAAACACAGGAGAGAGTCATCCACCGTTGATACATAAAACAAGCACAGAAGATCTACATCAGGCACAGAGACAAAAAAAAAAATGGACTGAGAGGCCCAGAGCTCACTAGCATCCTTACATCTCATTAATAAAACTATAGGACATATCAGCAAGATGAGAAGAGCAGGAAAGCAGAGACATGGACAAGAGAGAGCAGCATGCACTGGCCAAAATAAGAGCTGGATGAAGGACCATAGGGCCAAAGTCAATGGGTTTATGCACAGAAGTATTAGTAAAGGCATTGCAATCTGGCCTGCATTTTCACTGAGGTTCTTCCTCTTGGGTAGAGCCAGCGGAGAAGACAGAATAAGCCCTTAGATGGCGAGAGGAAGGAAAGGCAGAGGGGAGTTCAGCACATCCCACAGCTCTGGAGACAAGGCAGGACCCAAGAGAGGTCCATAAACTAGTTAATCCCAGAAGCTTCATCTGAACTGTCCTAAACCAAACATGCCACCAGCAAGAATTCCTGCAGCCCTGTAATAGCCCAGCGTCACTCACAATAGCCACAGCACGTCCAGCAGAACAGCAAGGTTAGTCAGTAAATCAATATTATGTCAAATCCCAAAGTCAATCTGGGTCTGATTCATCTCGAAAACACAGCTCCCATGTCTTCAAACACAGCCAAATTCTTTACAGGAAAAAAAGTCTCCACTTCCCCGGGTGTTGTGAACAAGTAAATAAGTCTAGCAAAATCCAAACACAATTTGGCAGGATATAATACTTGTTGGAGATAATCCTACCTGCTGAAATTTCCTTTTAACCTCAGTGAAGACTCCAGTAGATGCTAAGTATAATCAGGACAGATACCAATTCTCTCCCACTGGAAAGCAGAGCAAACAGTCTTCAAAATATTATTCTTTCTTGTCAGAGCATGGCAGCAGAGGAAAACTTCTAGAAATAGTTATTCTGGGCAGTTTTTTTCTCCTGAAAAGTAGGCTGGGTGATTTTGGGTTCGGTTGGTTCCTGTTATGGTTTGGGGACATAACAACGTAATTCAGCCCATGTTTTTCAGGTGATGGAGAACCAGGGTGTTCCCAGGCAGGGACTGCAGGTTCCCACAACAGTAGGAGATGGTCCAGTTCCTGCTGAACTCACAGTGGGTTGAGAAGAACCACAGGAAAGCTGTTGTCAAAGTTCCTTAGTGGTTGAAATCCCATCACTACAACTTCTGCCTTGCCATCCAGCTCGAGAATGGCTTCTCAAGTATTACAGGACGGAGATGACTGTTGTGGATACCTAAAGACACACTTAACAAACAGATTGTCCCAAGACCCACCAAAGAACTTTTCTGGAAATGCCTGTTATGTTACACAAAGTGTTTTGTGAACTTCAATTAAAGCTCTGATCACGCATTAATCGTGAATTTTGTTGCAATAAAAATACATGACTTCCCTGCTGATTAAAGGACTGATATGGCTATTACTAATTATGGTTTGTAGCATGGAAGGCTGTGGTGCAGTTCCCCCTGCAGAGGCAGGTGCCGTACATACCCTTCTGAAGGAGCATCCTTGGCCCTGGAAAACTTAGAAATCTAAACAGACAGTGCAGACAAAAGAACTACCATTATCTTCTTTTTCCAGATGGGGAACTGAGGCACAGAGAGATTAAATGACTTGCCAACATCTGTGGAAGAATGGAGGATTAAACCTTGATCTCCTGAGTCCAAGTCTGGTGTTCAGTCACCGGACCAGCCTTCCCTCTCCTGCTAATGTGTTATTGCTATCATCTGCTCAGTGGTTTTTCCTACCCATTTCTACCTAATCCCTTTTCAAGGTAGCCCTTCAGGGACTGTTACTTATGTGGGTCAGGGCTTGATAGAGCTATGCCAAAGAGGGACATACTGTTTTGTCCTGTGGGCACCACTGGTTCTGCTGGCAGGTGCCACTGCTGGGTGGCATCGCAGGAGCAAGGACTTACAAAGTCATTTCTAGTTCAAGGTGGAAAAACCTGCCACGAAATCACTGGGCAGCAGGGAAAGAGGAGGCTGTTTGCTGTGGTTCTCGCTGCATCTGCAGTTCCCATCCTTCTGAAGCCAAAGGAGCGTGTTCATGTAGGAAGAAGGTCTGTAAGATGGGGCTGTCAGACAAGAAAATAAAACATCTTAAAGGATGCATACAGGATGGAGCCCTGGACTTTATCAGTCTTTATTTCTTGTGCTGCAATACCACCTGCAGGTCCCAGTCCAGGGCTGGACACTGCAGAGAAAAAATGGCCTGATAACCCAAGGGGGCAGGTCCCAGCCCTGAACCTCCACAGGAGCCTTCCGTACAGTTTGGGATGGTTCAGATGATGTTCTGCATCCGTGTTATGGGTGTATTCCACGCTGCATCACTGCACACATTGTCCAAACCACTCCCCTCAACCTGAATTTTGCCATGCAAAAAAAAACCAACCCCAAAACCTGCATGGAGAAGGGCTGCAATGAAAAGAAGCCTCAAAATGGTCTTTGAGATGGAAAGCTGCCCGCCCTCCCAAGGAATCACCTAATGATGCCANAGAGAAGTTTTTCCACTCGGAGATCATACACACTGCAGATCACAGAAACACATGCAAGCATGAAATTTAATTTTTAAGAATTCTTTTCCTGGGGCTTCCATGTAAAGCGGCAGTGAATGGGAGAAACTATAATCATGACAAGACAATTACAGAGGGTTTTTTTGCTAAGCATGAAACTTTGAAAAAAAATGTTTAGGGATGGGGGGAGGGAAAAAAAAAACAACAAAACCACTAGAAAAGTCATTTTTGTCCAGTTGCCTTGTTCCACTGCAGCAGAATTAGACAGCACGTCACATAAGTGACTTTTTTAAATAATAATCGGCTTTAAAGTACCCGAGAAAAAAAATAACATGTTTGAGTCTGAACTACTTTTCCCAGTTTGGTGCTTCCAGTGACACAGTGTGTATGCAAATGCAGAAACTCTCTGCAACCTCCTAAATGTTGCAAAACACACACTCTTGTGCTTTTAGCCTGCAAGGACTGGGAGACATACATGAGGATTTGTGGGATTATGGTGAGAAAGCAGGAGTGATAACTTTGATGTTCTCTTTAAAAAAAAAAAATAAAGTGAAAAGACAGAAAACCATGAGTGGGTTTTTTTTTTTGTTGTTCCCCCCCCC
>VZTM01013393.1:313200-359770 GCA_013400555.1 Jacana jacana
TTTTTTTTTTCCCCCCCCCCCCCCCCTTCTTGGCAAAGCCCCCCAGGAAAGAGCTAGCGTGGAAAATGAATCCCCTCTCATCTTCCAGAGAGGCAATTCCTCCCCTTCCAGCCTAAGTTTCACCAACGTAACTGTGCGGGGAGCGGGGACGCTGCGTGTCTGAGCCCTGCTTAGCCTGGGGATAAACAGAGAGGTCAGTTGCTACAACAGGCAGCCCCGTAAAACTTCTTAAGGAGCAAATATTCCCTGCAAAAATAAATGCCTATTCTACATCCACAAACATAAAATGGAACCAATTTTGTATCAGTGAGAAATGCGCCATCGCTGCCTTGATGGTCCTGTAGACAGCAATTTGAACTCTGGGGAAGGTTTCTAACTTCCCTCTTGTTAAAGCCAGCCCTTTCTTGGTGTAGGTCTCTCCTGGTGTAAGCAGCAACTGCTTAGAGGCTTTCACAACTGCCCTATTCATAACTGCAGCATCCCAGCGGCTTTAAGTAAGAAACAGAGATTCTGGTAGAAAACCCAGCCCATCGATTCACAGCAGAAGGAATTAAGATCTTTTAAAAATTGCTCTGAAACTTCTTAGCTGTCCTTAACCAAGAGGCAGGGGTTTTAGCCCTGGCCATTTCGAAGGAAAAAGGTGTAAAGCAGAAAGTCTAAAAGGGTTTACCTTGATTTCATAGGCACAGCAGCATCCTTTTAGGTCTCCCATCCCCACGTCAGGACACAGTTCAGCTGTGATCAAAGGTGGGAGCACCACACTCCGCTCCTGCAGGTCTGGAGACAACACAGCAAAATAATTTGTCAAATTGTCAAAACTTAACAGACATGGTAGAGGAGCAGACCGGGGAAATTTGGATAGACCGTGCCTTCACCCAGTCCTAATCTCACCACTGGAGGCTGTAAACATGATGGGTAAAGTGACAGTCTGGCTACAAATCTGTCTGGCAGCTTCATTAGACATCTTTCGCCTGACTGATTAAACTGCATTTAAGGCCCACTTTCATTTTTTTTCTGCAAGCCTTTTGTTTAAATTAAAAGGTCATGTTTTCGAGCGAGTGATCCGCTGCCCTCTCCAGTCTCCTGCCACAATACAGTTACATTAGTACCAGTGTCTCACAAAGCCCCGTGAATGAGATCCACAGACACCAACAAATGTCGCAGCCAGCGGAGGTTACAGAAAGGGGTTTTTGTCTCTTCGTTATATGCCACAGCGGGGACACGAGCTTGAAAAGTCCCCCAGCCTCAAACTTGGACTATTTCTGCCCTGCACAGGGAGGGGAGGACTCACAAAGAGCACTCGCTACTTTTGCAAATGTATTAAAGCAGCCGAGTTGCGTCTCTCCCCACCTGGTTTTTTTTTTGCTGCTGCCTCCCCATTTGTGAACCAAAAAGGGAATTTTTTTGTGGTTCGAGGAGAAAAAAAAACCCAACAAACCAACCCCCAAAACCAACACACACAGGACCAGGGATTTGGGGGTCTAATGCTGCCAAGTGCTGAGTGCCATCTGTTCCCACTGGCTCCGGGCAGGCGTGGGGCTGCTCCGGAGCTCACAGGATGGGGTCCCAGCACGGCGGAGCCTGACGGAGCAGGGCAGCTCTCCAGAAGATGTAACACGGCGTCTTGGGAGCGCTCCCAGTTTACACCTCCACATCTCTGGCCCGCAGACAAACTGCATTTAACCTGCTGCCCTGCAGCCAAGCCCTTCCTTCAGCTCTTAGAAAACAGCAAGCACGCTCAGAACTGGGAGAGACGTCCCAGCTGTGGTTGAGACTTATGTCCACTTTATTTCTTCCAAAATATGGGGAGAAAGCCCCTTGTTATCTCTGCTGGGAAGTGATGATGCACCAAGCCTCGCAGCTGATGCTGGTCACAACCTCACTTGTGCTTTTCCATAGGTTTTCTCACGGCAGAGGGGAGCACAGAGATGAATGGGAGGGTCAAGGCACGGAGCAGCCATTCCCGAGGAGGGTGATGGCTGAGCTGTCTACTCCTCACAGGTGAAAAGCAGAAATCAAGGCAGTTGAACAAAAGGACTGAAAACCAAACCCCAGGTCACCTCCTCAGGGGAGGGGGTTCCTGCTGATAAGTTTAACTCCATCATGAAGGAGTCAGCTTAGTGCCTTGCCCACTTTACACCAAAGGGATGTAAAAGTTGGCTAATATATTCCTAGATATTATGAGCCTTTCACAAGTGCCCTGCTAGAGATGACTGTACTCTGCCCAGTGACCTGTTGTGCTCCGTCACATTCCTTAAACTGTAATTCTGTGAACTGAGAACACTATAAATCATAGAATCATAGAATGGTTAGAGTTGGAAGGGACCTTAAAGATCACCTAGCCAGCCCTCCTGCTGTGGGCAGGGACACCTCCCACCAGACCAGGTTGCTCAAAGCCCCATCCAGCCTGGCCTTGAACCCCTTCAGGGATGGGGCAGCCACAGCTTCTCTGGGCAACCTGGGCCAGGGTCTCATCATCCTCACAGCCAAGAATTTTTTTCTGGTATCTAATCTAAACCTCCCTTCTTCCAATTTAAAGCCATTACTCCTTGTCTTGTCACTATACTTCCTGACAGAGTCCCTCTCCAGCTCTCCTATAGCTCCCTTCAGACACTGGAAGGTTGCATTAAAGTCTCCCTGGAGCCTTCTCTAGAAATGTGACTTAATAAACTGAACCATAGATTGGATTGCAATATTAATTGTGCCCTGTGTCCGACATGCTTCCTTCCAAGTCTTTGTTTATAAATCTCCCTGTATTGGGACTTTGACTACGAAACTGTACACAAAAATGTATTTGGTAGAGGGTCATTTCCCTTCTTTTTCAGATACAATTAACTCCTCAATCATCACTGAGGGTTTCAGAAACAGCGGTGCCATCAGAACCTCCCAGAAATAGGTTTTCCTTTGGATTGCAATGGGATTCAATCTATAATAAGGGCAGGCACATATTGATACTCAAAAAACAACCTGTCTCTCACTAATTTGCAAAGGTCAAAGGCTGGTCAGGTATAACATCTGCACTATTGCTATAAAATGAAGCTGGCTTTTCCAACCTACCGGCACGGAAGCTGCTGAAAGCCTATAGTGTAACCTTTGCTTTGGGACTAGGTTTCCCTAACTGATGTGCCGAAGATGCACGTGCAGGTATTGACAGGAGAAGAGACGCTTTAGCATTTAGAAGTAAATCCTTGACATTTCTATCTATCTCGTGCAGTAACCCCAATGATCCTCCTTTTGCTCTGTTTTCCCAGGCAGAAATCTGAAAGGCAGAAGAAAACCCGGAATACATAATAATAATTTCCAGATTGTGTGGATTGCTGTAAATAAGGGCAGCACATGTGATCCAGCAGCAAGTAAGAATACTTTGAATATCGACGGGGCTAAATCAATGCTTAAGGCTTTTCTGAAGGGGCCTGCTTTTGTAAAGCCAGAAGACATTTTGCTGTTGAGTGTTCATTTATAGAAATGAAATAAAGTAATCTTTCTTTCCCAGTACCTAAGAAAAATGCTTCTGAATGACCCTTTCCTTTTCTTCACACAGGCTGGGGTTTTGGGTTGTATTTTTTCCCCAACTAGCTGACTATGAATAGGCACAGCCATTCCAGTAAGCCATCAGTTTGCACTGCCAACAATTATATCAGTTATCCAGGACCTTACGTGTCATTTAATACCTACTTTCATAGAGGGGGGAGATGAATAGAACAACTACAATAAGATGGAGGTAATTATGGATATGTTTAGAAACAGTCTAATGAATAATAAACAACGTTTCATTTCCTCTGTCTATGACACAGTGGCAAATAATTAAGAATCAAAAGAATTCAAAGTATTAGGTAACAATCAGAAAATTTGTGCAAGATTTTTTGCTGCTCAAGTTTAATTGGTTCATTGTTCCCATGAGCTATAAACCACGGGGTTGATAGCGGTGCTAAAGTTTACTTCTATAAAGGAAGATTAACATATTCGGGAACTTTACCCTAATCCTTGTTTTGCGTTAACTCAAGCAGATTGGATTAGTAATTCTTACCTACCACCCACTAGAAGAGAAGGGGTTTCTTTTCTCAGACAACTGGCTGTATTGTACCTTCGTGTGCATTATCTGCACTGAAAGCGTTCTGCAGAAAGAAATAACTAGAAGTGAAAGGGAAAAGGGTTTTACACTGCGATGGCAAGAAACAATTGCTGACGTTGCAGAGCCTGAACTCTACTGAAAGGCTGGACCTCTTGCTCCCCAGTTCGTGTGCTGTTCTTTCAGGCAAGATGAGAATAAGCCTTCCCCAAACTCCTTATTCAGGAAAAGAATGAAAATGAAGGAAAGTTGATTTGCTAGCTCTGATTTGGAGACCCGTAGGGTGCGCTGGCAGAAGCCCAGAGGGGGAGCAGAGCCAGTTTCGTGGTTCAGCTCTGCTGAGCATCGGCTGTTAACGCAGGCGTTGTAAACCTACCGGGTTCCCGCGTCCTCAGCCCCACCAGGGAGGGGGGCAGCCGCTGTGGGAAGCATCCTGGTGGTCCTCCCAACACGTGGATGTGGGGCAGTACAGGCCAACCACAAGTACTGGTATAACCCTGGTTCCACGGAAATATCCTGATAAAGAATTAGGTCCAACAAGCATCTCCCATCAAGCTGAAACCCCTTTTTCAATAATTTCTTGAACAAAGACAGGTCTTACTTGTACTGAAGTGATTGAGTCACCATCCCTGGAGATATTTAAAAGATGTGTAGACGTGTTACTTAGGGACATGGTTTAGTGATGGACTTTGCAGTGTTAGGTTAATGGCTGGACTAGATCTTAAGGGTCTTTTCCAAACTAAATGATTCTATGAACCACATCTTCACCCCAGGAAAGAAGTTGCAGTTATTTGCTCTGTTTGCAGCTACTTTTCCCACTATTTTTTTCCCCATTCAGAGTCCATAGCCTAGACCTTCCTGCTCCCTCTCCATATGTGGAAGCTTTCCCTTCACTCCTACCGGAGCAGGACAAGATCCCAATGAGAGATAAACACTAGCATTGACATGAAGGCCAGCAGAAGGACTTGATACCATGCAGGTTTCCTTGAAGCTTGGTAACTCCCAATTATCTTCCAGATGCTTCACTGGGAAAAAAATCCTTCTTACATATATGGACACACTTAGCCAGACCCTTTCTATCATTCATTAACAAATTACACCAGGAAATTTGAGAGTGGGGGGAGAATAAGCAGAATCAAACTCTTTTATACAGTGTTTATGAGCAACCCAATGCCCCACGTGAACACAGTGGCTCCAGTGATGACATATAGTGTACCAAACCATGCAGGGCCATGGAAGAGCCCAACATAAACAACGGTTTCTGCCCAAGCTCCATCTAACCACAATACTGTGAAACTCCCACAAAAGGTGGCAGCAGCACATAAAAGCAAATGCCAAGGTACAGAGAGTCAAGTCTGCTTTCTTGTTGGTGCTGGTTGCCTTTGCACCTCACCAGCTGATGGCCCTCCTGAAATGATGGAAGAAAATTAATGACTTTTGGGTGGGGGGTTTTCCCCATGATATTAAACAATTACTTTGACTCAGGATAGCTTTGAAAACATTCAGCTGCCAGGACTATAGGAGTTAAAGAGCTAGCAAACACATGTGCCCTAAATGTTGAAAAATAGTTGGTAGAAGCACAGCTACAGCGATGGGCTTTGTGCTAAACTACAGCCAGCAACAACAGGGATCTCATGGGCAAAGAGCAATGTCATCTACTGGCTGTATGTGAAGGAGTCAGCTGGCTAAATGGTGGCCCATTTTAACCTGGATTTCTAATTGGACCTCAGTAGTTATCAATAAAAGTAATTTACTCACTAGTTATCAATAAATCTCACTTACTCCTTCTCATTAGCAGAGAGGGATATTAATTAGCTCTGCACCCGGGAATGAAAGAGAGCACAATGAAGAAGCTCCATCTATTTACCCCTCAGTCCAGCCCAGTGCTGTCTCAGGTGGTCCAAGACTGACTCTTCCATTAAGCTAAACTTGATATTTTTGAAAGTAGAAGAAGCCTACCAGAAAGAAAATTCTAGAGGCAATACAGTGGTTGGAGGTACTTTGCTTCAGTATCTCAAGGGCAAAAGAAAAAGCACCCCACCCCACCCCAAACTAATAATGACAGCAAGAGACACGTGAAATTAAGGTCTAAATGCTCTTGGCTGCACAGAGCAGACAAGAAATTCCTTAAAAGTTGATTTACTGTCCCAAAGAAGGTGGGACCTGTATGCCTGTCTCTGCCCTATCTGCAAGCCACAAGCCCTGGTGCACCTCTGCTCACCAGCCCAGCTGCCTGCAAAACGTCCACCCTCCATCACCTTTCGTTCAGCTACAGAAAATACCAATTTTGGGATGCAACGTGTATGCAGGGCCTCCCCCAGCAGGATCCTGACCTTGTACAGACCTGCTCAGTACAAACCTAAAGCTGGGTAGTTTATAGCCAGAGCTGTAGGGAATTAACTTCCCAGTGCCTGGGGAACAGCAAGAGGATCTCGGGGTGCCCCAAAGGTCCCACAGAGTTTGGAAGAAGCCGGTGCATTTCCCAGGGGAAATTTTGGGGTTTTCAATAACACATACATGAGCTACCTTTGGGCTTTGCACTGCTTTCACTTGACAGTTTTTCTTCCCGGGGAAACTGTTGCTTCTGCCGTATCAATAGGAGAAAAATGAGGAGTGGATCAATAAATTACTCAGATGCTTTGTACTGTCCTTTAAGAGAGCTGCCAGTAAGAATTTTTTCACCTTCTTCCTTTTTCATGGTTTTCCACCAAGCTGTGCAAAACACACTGCGTATCGCTTACTGCTTGGGATTTTATGAAGAAAAAAAAAACAACCAACAGAGCCTCCAAGTACTAATTTCAAACTGTTGTAGTGAACTCTCCCTTTTTTGATTACATAATAGAGCCTTTTGTCCTCAGTTTTCCATCTGTTTGCTAAGCATTTTTCACTTGAAGACTCAATTAGGACAAAAAAACCCCACACAATCATTCAATTCAAAAATTAATTTGGAGATCAAGGGACTGACTTAGGCCTATACCAGTGACTAAAAGCGATTCAGGCTTTGTCACATGATCCAAGAGAACTGAGCAACAACAGTTTAGCTGCTTTAATCCTGCTTAATTTGAGTGCAAAGAAATTCACATGTGCTACTAAGAACATTTGCGAGTACACTGTGTCCATTTTTCTGGGTCCCCACGTCCAAAGACTTTGTTTCATTGAGAGCTCATGACATCCTTGATTAGGAACCCCCCGTGCAGACAAAGGAAACACACACTATTCTGCAGAGGTAGTGAGCAACCTACTCAGAAAATACCCTGCTCAGGAAAAGGTGGCTTCAGATAACGCATTTTACAAGAGGGAGCGATGGCAAAACCAGCACCTTTAGGGGTTTTAGCAGTGAAACAGGTCCCGCTGTGGCAGGGATGGTATCAAATGGAGATGCCACCAATGACCTGAAGGGTGTATTTAAATAAGTAATAGAGAGAAATAATACACTGTGTCATGGGAGGTCTTAGCAGTATCTATCGCTGGTTTACCAATGACCTTTTGCCCATGCTTTGCACAGGCTGTAGGGTCATTAGCAGTGCAAGGCTACCAGCTATCACCACCTGGCACGAGTGTGTCACCCCAGGGCCACGTAACAGGGCATCAGCCCACCTGAAGCTTGGCTACAGCCTGGGTCAATGGGGACAGCCAAGCAAATTTTTGTTAGACAGAGAAAAAGGAAAACTTGCAAAAAATCCCACCTGGCAAACCAAAGCGCTCGCACGTACCCTTTCCCTCTCTAATGCTTTGTGCATTTACTGGGTTTGGAAGAACTTTAATTAAAGTCAGTTGTGAAATTTCCAAGGGAAAAAGGAAAAAAAAAAAAAAAGAAAGAAAAGTAATCCCTTACAGTAAATGTGCTGTGATTGTTCTGGGTTTGCCCTGCCTTTCCCCCTCCACTGGTCTCATGGTGAGACAACATAATCTGAGAGATCAAAAAGCTGAACCCAGCCATACTTGCTTTTCATCCTCCCTCTGACAACGCAAATGGCAGCAGAGAGGATGTGAACTGCTTGATCCAAGCAAGAAGCCATGTTCACCCCTGGATCTAGAAGTTCCTCCAGTTCAGTAGCTGGATGCCCACGTGAAACCACGAAATCTCACTTCCCAGAAGCCAGCTCTCTGAAAATGTCCTGGCTTTGCCCTCTGCATACAAAAGAAATGTGACATGAAGGCATAACATGCTTTCTCACATCCCCCTCAGTCCCTAGATCACTGATAAGGAGTCTCCAGGAAGAGCTGCGTGGAGTGCGTGCCAACCCCCTGGCGTAATGTGGAGAGAATAGAATCTTCAGCTGAGAAGAGTGTGCTGGGGCAAAGGGATGAAAACAGGGTGAGGAACCCAAAGAAAATTCCTGGACAGCAGCCCTGAGCAGGGTGGGACATGATGGCTCTGTGCTCCAAGGCACATATTGCTCTCTGCTTGCTGCCCTGGTGGTACATGGACTCTCCAAGTCCATGTTTCCAGCTCTGTGACTTGTCTGGCTCTGAAGACCCTGATTTTCCATTAAACATGCAGCTGCAGATGGAGTTCTACCTCCCATTGTCGTACAGTAAACATCATAGGCAAGTAGCTGGGATTTACCATGGAGAAGTCTCAAAGGCCTCTTTGTCCTCACCTTTGCCTTAATTTACATCTACATCAAGATCCGTGGTTAAGCTGCCTTCTGGGGAAAAACTGCCCAAACACAGAAACACAGAATTGTCTAGCTTGGAAGGGATCTTTCAGATCATTGAGTCCAACCATCAACCAAATACTGCCAAAACCACCACTCACCCATGTCCCTCAGCACCACGTCTACCTGGCTTTTAAATACTTCCAGGGATGGTGCCTGCACCGCTTCCCTGGGCAGCCTGTTCCAATGCTTGATAACCCTTTTGGTGAAGAAATTTTTCCTCATATCCATCCTAAACCTGCCTTGGTGCAACTTGAGGTCGTTCCCTCTTGTCCCATCACCTGTGATTTGGGAGGAGAGACCCATCCTCACCTCGCTATAGCAGCCATTGGCAGGAATCGGTTCCTTTAGATGACAACCCCGCGAAACGCTGGAAGGACGATTAAAGAAGCGACCAAACAAAAGCCACAGTGACAACAATCCCGCGGCTCTGTTAAAAGAAAAATAAAAAAGAAGCCATACAGAAAGGTCTGTGTCGGAAAACCAACCAATTCAGCATCAAAGGGAGAAGAAATAACAAGCAAAGCTTGCCCTCCTCCCCTCCCCTCGCCCGCGCCGCGTGTTTTATCTCGCCGGAGTGGCGGCGCTGGCGTGGCGCCAGGGATCTCGCCGGCAGATCCAAGCGGGGCTGATTAAGAAACGTAACCGAAGTAATTAATGATGGGGGAAGGACTGACTCCCGGTGCTGGTCGGCGGAGCTGGGATCTGACTCGTTTCTTTGCAACAGTTAACCCCAGAAAGAGTCAATTAGAGCAGGACTTCCCAACCTTTTTGCAGCAGACGCTCTCACTTTCAATTAAAGCGGCTCGCTAGGAACCCGGAGCAGCGAGTTTGAGTCAGCAGGCTGCACGGAGCATCAGGCTTCCCGTGCCTTTGTAGTTTCTGACTGGATTTCTCCAACACACCAGTTTTTAATTTGCAAAAATATTGCCTGGATTTCACCCAGGATTTCATAGGGGTTTCGGTGCTCGCTGGGTTCTGTTCAATACTCTGGACAAGGTTCCAGCCTCTCCAGTATTAGCGATGGAGCCTGCTCTCATGTGCAGGACATAAGGTCCAGGTGTGTTAACGCTGGGTCGATGCTCTGGATTGCTGTAGGTCGAGCTGCAGATGCTCAGTTCCGGCCTCCGGATGGGTGCTGGTTTGTCCATCCTCAGATCATCACTCAGGATGGTTTCTGAGGCGTCACAGTTGGTTTCAGCCACCTAGATTCATTGTCATTTTGGTTCTGGTTGAATTCACTCATGGCTCTAGCAAGTTTCCCTCAGTGTGCAGCAAAGGCACGAGCTAGGAAATCTTGGCTGAGAAGCAAACTTGAACATCATCTGTTCTGTCTCACATCCTTTGTATCAAAACAATAATACAGGAGAGAATTGCATAAAAGAATTGGAAGCTTTTCAATTCTTCAATTAATTTTACTTTTGTTTTGTTTTGTTTCTTGGAGGAAATCTGAGTGTTACTGAGCAAATCTCAGCTTCCCCCAGCAAGTCCAAAAGACTCAGGAGCTTCTGACTCTTCCTGGCTGGCCCTACTGGCTCTGCCAATGGGCAGACATGGATTTACCCCTGGTTTTCCTTTGCTTTCCCCTTGAACCTGCAGACTGTCCATGTCCCACTTGAGGGGAAATGTGTGGAATTCACCACAAGATCATACTGAAGCCAGACACAGGCTTAATATCATATTGATTTACTGCACACTGGTGACCAGGTCACTACTTCTGTCCTTCAACCTCCTAGTGCCGTTCCTGGTGGAATTCTATAGGCAGCTTCCACACAGGCAAAAGCTCCAGTGACGTGTAAGGAGACTCTATAGTGTTTCCTTCACAAGTGGGATTTGGTTTTATTTACCTTTGGTTTATGATCACGTAAAAAGCCCGCATCAAAGTCATAGTGGGGAGATCTTACATTTTACCCTCCATTTTGGTCCTGAAATAGTCACCCTAAACCCCCAGATATTTTGCCTATGTAACTGGAAATGCTCCCAGACTTAGTCTCCCTCCCCCACACTCTTTTTTCAACTCATAAAACCAAGGTTCATTTTCATGACGTTCTCTTACGATCTTCATCTCAACCGAAGAAGATGTTTTCTAGCCTAGAGGGTAGAGGCTTTGCTTTATATTGTCAAAAGTAGCAAGTTCAAGTCCTGTGGTGAGGGTCACATTTTTTATAATAAACCCTTCATATCCTTTATTATGTCCTTGTTAAATGGTTCAGTACATTAATTATCGTTATCATCCAATATATTTTCCACTGAATGAAAATATTTCAACAATGCTTTTGGCTGAAGAAGCAAAACATAATATACCATTTTATGAGTAATTTTCATGAAATTTTGCATGCATCCAGATCTTGTGAGGTAGGGAGCACACTTTGTTTGAACTTTATAGCCTTCTCATTTGGTTTTCATTAATAATTTTTCCTTTAGTTCTCAATAGGTTTCTCTAGCATTGAGGGAATAATATCAGAGCCCTCCTGTAGCTAATTTAATATCTGTAAATTTCCATGGCTGATAAGCGACAACTGCACAGACGAAGAGAAGAATAAAAGTGAATGTGGGAGGAAATAAAACCACAAATGGAAGTGGAGACTGCAAGATGCTATGAAGTGATAATTGTTGTGAAAAAGTTTGGCTTCATCAGGTAAAACCACTAGCAGAAGAAAACTAGTTATTATTAGTCCTCTAAAAGCAAAACAATGCTTTAAATTTGTTTCTCTCAAAAAGAATTCCTTTGATAGGTAGAAAACACTTTCTACTGGATTTTTTTGCCCACTCCTGTTCTGAGCCATGCTCACACACTTGCTAGAGACACTGGCAAGAAATAATCTTCTGGCCCATGAAATAATTTTCTACCTCACCTTTCTCTCTCCCAAAGCAAGGCTCTGAGCCATACTCATAACTCTACTCCTCTCCTCTAGGCAACCAACCCCCAGATCAGGATCCAAGTCTCCTTGTTCTTGTCAATCCTCCTGCCATGCACTTCATGACTTGCAAAACCTTTGTGTTCCTGCTCTGAACCACCTACAATACAGTTGCTGCCCCTCATCTTTCTCACCTCCCTACACTCGTAATCCAGCCCCCATTAATTACACTCCTGCCCATCCTCCTTGCCACTGTGCTGCTACTTCTCCCCCTGGTCATGCTTTCCTCTGCTCATGCTCTCAGCCACAGGCCCTGAGGAGAACCCAGCAGAGTTTGAAATTCGAGTTGGGATAAAGCAACTGCAAGAAGATGCCCAACACAACTGCTGTGGATGCTGCTCATCCCCATAACACAGCTCATCTCTTGCTCCCCACCCTCCTGTGCCACTGCAGAGAGAGTAAAGCCCTGACCTGCACACGTGCATGAATCCCGTGTGCTTTGGTGGCCACTTCAAAGGCTGAATACACTATCCCGAACAAGAAGCAACTCTACAAAAAACGCAGAGAAACCCAGCAGCTTTGCTGTGTCTGATGCTATTGCCCTCTCCACCTTTGGTAGACACATTAGTTGCAGCTCTGCATCAACCAGTTCTTCCATCAACAGGTCTGCTCCACAACAGCTTGAGGAAAGAGTTGCCCTGAAATGGATATTCACAGGTCTATCGATTTAAGATGTGTTTTTAACTCCTTGCCTGCACAACACGACTTGTTCTGATGAGCACTCCCAGCTGCACAATCCTTTGCTGCAGCCACCACATGCAGGAAAAACTATACTGAGATAGAGGACAGTACACTGTGGGCGTTTTTAACAAGAGGAAAGTCTGTGGAAGGACCACAGACGTCGCTGCACTCAAATCATCCCTCCATAGAAACTGTAGCTCATCTGTAGGGGAATGCAAGCTGAAGTAAGCAAGGAGGGTCTAATTCTGCTCTCACTGGAGCAGTCAGACCTGGTCCTTCAAGCCAGCCCATCCTGTCCAGACAAGATTGGAGCCTAACAGTGGGTCACCGGAAAGACAGGACCGGCAGGAGGAAATAAATTCCCCTGGAGCCACGGGACCAACCGCGGTGCCGGTCACCAGGACGTATCAACAAGCAAATTCTTTTCCAATCCTGCAAATACCCAAAGCCCTGGCACCCGCAGACCTCACATCTCTAATTAAAAATGGCCATGAATACTTCAATAAACAATGCAATCCATCATGTTCAGGACATAATAAAGGGACACGGAGTGGAAAAGAAGCTTTGCCCCTGTCCTGTGTGCCATACTGTATGTGCTTCACTGCAGGGAAGCATGTGCTAATTTCTTACCTCTCTGCTGACTGCACTGTCCTTTTGCATAGTTGCTGCTAAACTGCATGAAAGGTATTTCTAATCTCGTGACGGTAACTGAAAAGGGTTGAAGGACACAAATTAAGTCTCATAGCAATAGAGCAGCCCAAGAATGGAAGGTCAGCCAGTTGACTCTTCCCAGAATCCCCTGAACAATGCAATTATTCATGAAGGAAATTTCAAATTATTTTCATTAGACTTCTGTTTTACCAATCTAACCAAAGTGATTAATTAGGGATTAAAATATTTACTCTGCACATGCTGCCTTGGCACGGCACTAGAATATTTAAGCATTGTGCTAAAAGGGTCAGCTGTCTCCAGTACTGTTTGGAATTCATTCGCTATTTTCTGTGTAAAAGGGCATTGACACTCATGTCTATACTACACTTAAGATCCCATTAGGGACACGGAAAGAGAAATGAGTCTCTCTCCCTGCCCTTGTAGCTACCCCAAGCTCCCCAACTTCTTTACTGGGCTACTTCAGCTGAGAAGCCGGCAACAGCAGCATGAATGACTACAGCACACCACGCAGAAGATTCCAGGTTCAATGCTGATTCCACAGAGCCAGAAAGGAAGGAGATGCTCGTGACAACCTGGAAGGACCAGCTGGAAAAGCAAGTGTTGGGATGGAAGACAGAAGAACAGGTCCCGTTATGGATATCTTGCATGACCTTGGCCAGTTTCTTATTCTAACTTTTACCTCAATTTCTTAGTTTCAATTTGGGGCTTGCCAGCAGCAGGGTGAGAATTCATCATGGTCTGTGAAGAAGAGTGGTGCTTTGATTCCGGCCTGCCAGGGAGCAAAATACTCTTCTGGCGAGGTCATCAGGATGTGGCCCAGTGAGAGGTGACACCATTGCATGTTCCGGTGTGGACATCTCGTAAATGCTTGTCCTCACCTGAGCTCTGAGTTGGCATTAGGCACAGTTAAGACACAAGGAGGATATGGTGCAGGCTGGAGTGGAAGTTTGCATCAGTGCTAGGATTTAGGAATCCCAGCAGTCTAAAAATAGGAACATGGGCGTACCCAAAATGCTTTCACTGGATATGAAGTTTAGAGAAAGGATCTCTTTGCAGCCCCTTGTGAAACTGTGCTGGAAATGCCTTGCTTGCTGCCCTGCCTTTCCAGAGCCACAACCCCAGATCAGAGCCTGGGGCAAACGCCAGTTCACGCTGACTGTCAGGAGGGGTGGGAATCGATTCTCAACCAGTCCCTCACCCCTCGTTTCTCCAGCTGAAGCCAAAGTGATGGGATAGGTAACAAGGAAAGACTCCAGAAAGGGGGAAAGTGAGAGACTGATGGTGCACAAGGCCAGGCTGCCCAGGGACTGTGGCGTTTGTCCCAGCGCCGGGGACTCGAGTGGCTTTGTTGCTGGCACGGCCATCTCGGGCAAATACGTGTCTCTGCAGGATAGTTAAAAATGCACAGTCCCTTGGAGCTGGCGAGTGCTGCCACTGCAACCTCCCCAAGATGAAAAAGATGTATAACAGGATTTGCATTCCTTTCCAGAGCGACTGCTGCAAGCAAACATTTCAGCACTTATTTGTTACCAATATTATGAGGAGCCTCAACCCATTTCCTGGCTGGGGCATGTTTCCTCGAGGGGACTGAAGTCACCTGTCACTTTCTGTCTCATGTTACTTAATCGTTTTAGTCCAAGCAGTAAGCTGCCAATCATATTTAATATTTAGTCACCTTGAATGCATTGCTACTGATTAAATAGACTGCTATTTCAGTAAACAACTGATGAGAGAATACTTACAGCTTCATTATAATTATTCCACCAGATATCAGAGCATTATTCATATGTAAGTCCAAAGAATATTTAGGTCTTCTCCTATTTATTTCACAAACAACATTTTAATTGCTGCCATATTAGCTGAGCTATCAGTACTAATTGGATAATACCCCTTCAAAGATTTTTCTTATGGCAACCTCTTTTGCTTGCATGCTTTTAAAGCATCCTTGGTTTTTAGGATCTCCATTGATTGCCCATAAAGGAATTTACCTGTATGAGTTTTATCAGCCAGGCACCTATATATTTATGTTTTTCTCCTTCTGTCTTTTTGGTTTTTCATAATACAGTGAAAACAAGTGGCTCCTACAAGAGGGAAGAAGAGAATGGTAAGACAAAGCCTGTACTCCAACTCATGGCAAATCCAGGTCTTCTGAGATCATCCATGGCCTGACCCATAGGACACCTTCTACCCTGAGGGATGTACTCCTGGGGGCTCCATTTAAAACACCCTTGAAAAGTTCATTAAGAGAAGTAAACATATTGATAGTGCACTTAAAAGCAGGGATCTTGCTTCCAGCAGAAAACATCTTCTGGGGTCCACAGTATGAGAAGTATTGGAAAATGATGCTGCAGAATCAGATTGAAGGTAGTCAGCAGGTTTTGATAAATTATACATTTAATAAAGGTCTTTGCACACTGATTGTGAATTTATTGAGGGGGCTTGGTCAGGAAAGGAAAGGTAAAGGAGAAATTTCAGAGAAGTAAAGATGTTCTGTCACCACCCTTTAGGCAGAACTTTCAGGCCTTGCTTCTAGAAGGAAAGTTTTGTTGAGAAACTCAGGCTGTTTTTTTCAAAGGAACAGATAATAAATATGTTTGTTTCGCTCCAGTGAGAGAAAATGAGAAATTGTTACTTAGGGTTGACCCAAACATTTCTCCTTGTTTCTTCCCACCCCACTCACCTCCTCTCCTTCCTCCCTCACAGTTTTTCAGTTTGACCAGTGAACTGAAAAATTAATTATTCTTACAGCTCTATTAAAGGATGACTTATGGCAGGCTGCTTACACACAGTCTAGCTGATGTATATTAAATATCTCCATTTCTTACTTTTTTTCCACTTTCTTTTAACATCTACTCCTTCTTTTGATATTTTTAGACAATAAAACCGTTCAAAACGCTCAAGTGCTCATCGAGTGCCACGGACTGCACGTTAAGCAAATATGTACTAAAATAAAATTAAAATTGAGTCCTAGAAACACCGCTAATAGTAATGCTGAAGTTGAACTGGAAAGACAAAATCGCCCCATCGCTTCATGACACAAAATCCTCAGGCACACACAGTCTTCACTACGCACAGCGATGATTATCTGTGCTGGAAAACAGCCTGAAATGCAAAAACCTTCACGTGGCTGGTTAAGAGGAGCAGCACACAAGTAAAGTGTGAGGAACACTTACATTCCCTTCTTTTTCTTCTGCTGCTGCCTTATATTTATGTTTCCTCACAGCAATGCACTGTCCTGGGATGCTCCACCACGTAGCAGCAGAAGACATCCAGGGCCACTTCTCTGCAGGAGGCAGCAGCCCATTGTTATGCACAAAGTGAGGCAATTCCAGGCTTTGGGCTGCTTCTGTTTCCAAGAAATAGCAAAGTGTGAGCAAAAGAGAGCACAAAAGTGTAGTTTCCACAGGAGAAACTTCTGAGCATAAGCAACAGCATGGTGGGAAGGGATATCACATATAGCTGGGGGAAACCAGGACACTCACAGGAAGGATCCAGCAGTGAGGATAAAAGCATCAGCTTCTTTTTGCCAGATCTCTCAGATCTTCCTGACTTCTCAGGAAAACTCACTAACCTTACTATCTTGTGGTGTAAATTATTCAGCCAGCAGGGCAAGGAACACACAGCTTGAGAAACAGAGTGAGGTGATCAACAGAACTAGAATTCAACTAGAACTAACTACACTTTGTTCTTCATTTGTCTCTCCTCATCCTCTCAAGGGGGTCCGTGCTTTGGTTACTCCCTGTTACGGTCAAACTCACCTGAAGACAGAGGAAGGCAGAATTTTAGCCCAGGCAGAGGAACCCTAAGTGCCACAATCATGGACAAGGCTGTCAAGCCTGAGCTTTTCATGGCCACAAAGCATTGAATGGATCCATCCATTCCTACATTAGAGTCTACACACCCAGCTATGAATGAGCAAGGCTGAAGGGCTGACTGCAGATGTAACACCAAAGATGAAACAGCTGGAAGTGGACATGAGGCATTCTTGGTCTATGGGATCCAAGTTGGAAAAGTGCTTCCAGAAGAAATTATATACATGTAGGTCCAGCTATGTTTACATCCCATTGTAAGACATCAAATGCAATTGGAAGAACTTATGGTGAGCAACCCCAGGCAAGGTCTTGCATTACTGCAAGAAATAGAAATTTTCACCAGTCCTATCAGCTGCTCCTCCTTATTTGTCTCAGCTGCAGTAACGCTGGCCATTGGTTCCAAACACAGACAACCAAAGGATCAGATAGATGGCACTTCTGAGTAACTTATTACATGACCTTAAGCAATATTCCAGGGTGCAGCATACACCCTCTTATCCTTAATCCAACTGAAAAGGCCCTACTTAATCATAGAATCATTTGGGCTGGAAAAGACCCTTGGGATCATTGAGTCCCACCATTAGCCCTACTCTACAAAGTTCTCCCCTACACCAGATCCCTCAACACCACATCTAATCAACTCTGAAACACAGTCAGAGATGGCTACTCTTTCCCCTCCCTGGGCAGCCCATTCCAGGCTCTGACCACCCTTTCTGGAAAGAATTCTTTCCTAATGTCCAGCCTAACCCTACCCTGCTGCAGCTTGCAGCCATTCCCTCTTGTTCTATCACTAATTGCCCGTGAGAAGAGACCAGCACCAACCTCTCTGCAATGTCCTTTCAAGCAGTTGTAGAGAGTGATGAGGTCTCCCCTCAGTGCCGCGGCCAGGAGCAGTCGAGCCCGACGCAATCAATCAGGAAGCCATCAATCAGGACGCGCACACCAGGAAGCGCACCCAGGAAGCACCTCTCTCAGGAAGCACCCAGGAAGCACCAGGGAGCACTCCCAGGAAGCACACATACAATCGTTCTACAGTTACAGGTCCTCATTCGCTAAGCACTACATTTCGGATAGGGAGAGGGATATTGTCCACGAGCTTTCCACACACTTTCCACAGGCTTAAAGTTGCCCCATGATTGGCTACAACATTTGTGTCATTTGCTGTTTCCCACACTTTGTTTCGCCTTCACTATACTTCGTTTCGCTTACTTCCACTTATTTGCATATGTGCCCTTTCAGTAACTCCCTCTTAAAGGGCCTGCTCTCAACACCTCAGCCTCCTCTTCCTCAAACTAAACAGTCCCAGCTCCCTTGTTCCTCCTATGATTTATGCTCCAGGCTCTTCCCCAGCTCCGTGTCCCTCCTCTGCGCTCGCTCCAGCCCCTCCAGATCTCTCTTGTGTTAATCTGCCACTTCATTTCAGACAGATGTATGGAAACATTCACTTTCCAGCCCAACTAAGACAGGTGGCAGAAGCAAACATTAAAATGTTCAGAACATCCTAAAGAACAGAGTTAGAGCTTTTTATTGTTGTTTTATAACTTTGCTTTAATCAACTTTTTATCCATTGACTCCCTTGCAAGTTCCAACCAATATAATTAGCGCTATCTAAATTAGTTATCACTCAAAATTACTTCCTTCTTGGAAAAAACAGTTTTATTTTAAAATTATAGGTGTTGCCATAGGCTATGCCAGAACTATATGCATGGGCACGTTTTAAGTAGATAATATTTTTAATCCTAATTAAAAAAAAAAATATTCCTCCCCTCCATAAAACGTTAAGATTTGTGAATGACCTTATTTTCACTTTGATAGACACATGGTAACAATCAACTGATTTTCATTCATATACGTACTCTGCACCTTCCATTGAAGCATCGTATCATTCAGCTAAGCCCTTATATAAACTGAACACGCATTTTCATTGCCAGGGCTATTCTCATCTCATCTCACACTTGACAGCGAGCAGAGATGCTAATGTTTCCAAAGGGTTTCTCTTTCAGGACCTGTTATTTACACGCTGCCATCAGTAAGCAAGACTGTGACTTCAGGAGGCGCCGAACAGCATCAATTCCTATTGATTCCAGCGCGAAGTGCAAGTACACCGGTACATCTGATAAAGCATCGGGCAAGCTCACAGCAGTGAGAGCCAAGAACGGAGATGCTGAGATAGCAGACCTCCCAGACGTGGCTTTGGATCCAGGACCTACACTAGTGGTGGCTAGTGGTGCTGGGTAACCCAACTGAGCCGCTTCAAAGGGACCAAACTGAGTAGACCAAAGAAGCCCACAAAATCCTTAGCTGGCTTTGAAACTATTGGCCCTGACGGAAATTTTTAGGCACCCAAGTTTGGAAATACTGCCTGGAGATCTTATACATCCTCACATTGCTCAAGCTGTGGAGAGGCATGCAAGCTCAACACTACTGTAAAACAGCTGCTCTGAGCAAGTTACAGGAACCGGCTTTAGTTGTTGATCTCTTGTTATCTTACACTGATGTGAAATAGGGCAGCTACTCCTTTGGAGCCCCAGCTCCACACCTGAATGTAGCTGACAGCCATGAGAGTTCTTTGATCCCATGGGGAGGAGATGTTCAGGGACCAGTTTACAGGCGGAGGAAGCCAACAGCTCTTTAGAGATCTCATTTCTCAGTGGAAGGGTCTCCTGGAGACTGGGGGATGCTTACCTTGGCATTCCTTGCTTGCTGCCTTCCTTGTAGAAGAATTTGAGCACACCCATCCACCTGCCCAGCACCTGTAATTTGTCCCTTGCTTAGGGAAAGAAACACGGGATGGGGATGTTGGAGAATGGCCTTCATTCTGAGTACAGCCTACTTCAAATGCAGAAGAGTGGGTTGAAGTGCAGGATGGAGGAGACCTGAGCAAGACAGGCTGTGGGCATGTAGCTGGAGGGATAGCTGCAGTGCCTCAGCTGGGAAAACACCAGCCTTACTAAAAGACCATTTTAAATCTACAACTGCTTGAAAGGACATTGTAGAGAGGTTGGTGCTGGTCTCTTCTCACAGGTAATTAGTGATAGAACAAGAGGGAATGGCCTTGAGCTGCAGCAGGGTAGGGTTAGGCTGGACATGAGGAAAGAATCCTTCCCAGAAAGAGTGGTCAGAGCCTGGAATGGGCTGTCCAGGGAGGGGGAAGAGTAGCCATCCCTGGATGTGTTTCAGAGTTGATTAGATGTGGTGTTGAGGGATCTGGTGTAGGGGAGAACTTTGTAGAGTAGGGCTAATGGTTAGACTCGATGATCCCAAGGGTCTCTTCCAGCCCAAAGGATTCTATGATTCTATCCCAGCGTTCTTCAATGCTATACTGCAGGGCAGGGTACCCAAATCAGCTTTATTACGCACTCTGTTCTGGCAGTAAATCACTGCGATAAGAACATCCATCACAAAATGCCCCTTCACCATATTTATCCTCCAGTCCCACTCCCTCTCTCCCAGTTTCACATCGTAGGAGTAAGAGCAGGGGGGGGTGAGAGGTGCAACAGGAATCAAAGCGACCTTATCATTTAAACAGATCATTTGAAACTTGGTAAAGAGAAAGCCGAATAATTTCCCACAACCTGAGGGCAGTGCTATCTTTCATCCTGACTTGTTCTGCTATTTACAAAAAACTGCATAATTACCAGAGCAAATGCCACGTCACAGCCTGCACCTGCTATGGGCGAGATAGAGAACATGTTTCTGAAAGTAATAATTAAATAAACCCGTCCATCAATCAGCTTCGTGTAGTTTTGTAGCTTCTGTGTGCTTTAAAGGGAGGAAAACAATGCGTTTGGGCAACGAGCTTTCTCTCCACATTTTTAATGGCAATTACTGCATGTAAACTAGCTTTTGTAGGAACTACGAAGCAGATGGATGTGGTCTGAAAAAAAACCCAGGCAAATACACCCACTGGAAAATCAAAAAGATAAAAATGCAAAGTCACTGCGTGTGTAGTTGTCTGTATGCTATGAAATGGTTCTTTTCAGCCTCAGCGTCTGACTATTCCCAATGGAAATGTTATTATAAAAGACAACAGGTTGTTTCAGCAGAACTGATCAAAAAGTGTGATTGCAGTTCCAGGCACAGTCCCATGATGTGACTCACAATCCCGAGCAAAAGAGTTCTTTTTACCCAGCAGCTCACTCTCGAATGGAAGTGCCATCCGGGAAGAGATGAAAATGCTTGAAATCCTGGGAAGCAGTGAGAGGGTGAGGGTGTGAGGAGAGGATTGACTGCAGGGAAGCATCTTCTCTTCTCCCCTTCATTTCTCCTTTGAGCTATGCCACTAATGCTGCTGCCAGATCTGCCAAGCACGGTGTCCCTCCCAGGCTGCATTCAAAGAGAGGGTTCAGGCTTTCTCTGGGGTTTTCCAATGCAAAAATTCATCCTAGCCCAAGCCAAGTGAAGAGCTCAGTGCTGGACCTTCACATGGATGAGACAAATGCTTGGGCTCAGCTATCTAGACATACACCCCAGCTGTCCATGTGCATCTTTCTACATCTCTTCATTATGTATGTTCCTCCCTACCAAACTGACATCTGTGGTGCACATTCCCTTTATATTGGGCTTTAACATACAACTAGGATGAGCAACCGGATGAGATCTTTATCCTGTGCGACCACTGGAGAGAGCCATATGTCATTGCTTTTTCTCTGTCAACAGACAAATTTATGGTATTAAGCCATTCCACATCACAATTTTGGAAAGTTGCATGCGAGGTAGGATTATGAGGATTAAAGGGGTGGAGGGCTCTACTTTCCATTAAGGATTTGCTGACAAAGAATCTGTTGGCAATTAATAGATTAATAGATGGTTTTTTAAGTGGCTCATGAATTCTTACTGAGTTGACTGAGGCAATGGTCCCAGTTCACAAGCCCACAGAGCACTTTGGTCTGTGGTATTTACAGCTGTAGTTTGCAACTCCTTTTTTCCCAACTTTTGATGCTTAAAAATTGACTACAGTGGTCTGGCCCCTGCCCAGTTTATTTAAACCTGTTGCCAATGTTGTTCTTCATTACCTCCAGAGGAGACCTCTCAGAAGCAGCTCTTGCACCACTTGGGAAATCCTTGCTTTGGACAAAGCAAATAATTAAGCCCTGACTTCAAAATGCTAATTTTTGTTGACAATTAAGCTGTTACAAAATACTGAAGATTCAGTTCTTGAAATCCAGTGTAGCCAAGGAGCATGTTTGAAAAGGCACCAGATCCTAAATGGGAAGACAACAGAAATGGCTCAAGAAAATCCCAACTGATGACTCCTAGAGGCAAACAGACCTCAGAAAATACCCTTCATAATCACCTCTTCAGATGGGGAGGAAATGAAATCTAGGAAGGATTTACTTCCTTTTCGGTATCCTAGGTATTTGGAAACTCTTCCTGAGATTTGCAGTGGTTCCTACTTAAAGAGTAATTTATTGACATTCCTAAGAGAGAACGCTTTAATTCACAAAATATTATTCATCAGAATGCTACAAAAATGGCAGTTTTATTCTGATCCTAATCTATAAAGCTTTTTGTCTATCTTTAAAGCTATGGTTATCTTGAAGTGCTTAGTCTCATATTCATTGCTTTTATAATTGGACAACATAGAACAATGGGAGATTTACTAGTTTATTAAGAACCAAAATGAATGTAATCCAATATCACCCTTTGTTGAAAGCCACCTACAAAAGAATTGCATGAGGATGTGAAATGAATAATCTTTCCTGGTTTTCTCCTCTCGAAATCACTATAGTGCTTTCCCAGAGCATAATTCATGGCAGTATGCTACGGAAAATTCAGGTCTCACCAGGTAAACAAGTTCAGTAGATTGTTTTGGAACTGGTGCAGCATATTTCTGACAAACATTTCCACACAGGAATCCTCTTTTTGAAGTGATCCTGATGGCCCAGGCATAAAAAAGAAAGCCTTAAAATCAACAACCTGATTCTTGTTCTACAGACAACAATATGGTTGTTCAACTCAAACTCACTTCTCTTTTTCTCACCATTGAATATGGGCTTGTGGAATGTTTCTAAGGTGGGAAAATAAAAATTATACCAGAAAAGGGAGCACAATTCACCATCAGGAAATAAACCAGAAAGAATTAGCTGACTTCACAGGATCTAAATTATCCTCTGCACTGGTCTCATTAGTCCTTTAAAGACCAACTGAATGGTCAACGCTGAGCCGGAGTCAAAACTTCAAGGATAAGAGCAATGGAAAAATGGGAACAGTGTGTTGCACTGATGTGTCAGAGCTTAAACCAAGTAGTCAAACAAAAGGACTTTGATGCTTCCTTGCCATGGACAGAACTCAGTTTTCAAGTCCTGTAGTGACTTGGTTGAAACAGGTTAAAAATATTTTCAAGAATCTCTTTTGAGTGAAAATGGGCTTTGATTCTGCAGTGAGCTCAGAAAGTGTCTTTTACGACCCGGGCTGCCTGAAGTCTGCTTCAAATCAGAGGGTCAACTGTCTATTGCAGTGCTCTATCACTGTTCAGCTATACCATTAGTTACAACGTTTTCTTTGTTAGAAACAATAAATTTGGTGGCTACTATCTTTATGGAAGCCTTCAACATGCTTTGATAAAGACAGACAATGGCACTGTGCCTGTTTTACAATGAGAGAGAATGAGGCACCAAAAGACAGAACATCACTTTCACTGTTTAGACTGGGCCTGGTCACTAGATCAATGCAAACCAATTGTTGCCTGATACAAGGGAAGGTCTGTTCTCTGAACCAAGTTGTTGCCAGGGATGGAGACTGATCTTCAGGACTGGTTTTTGGTGCTTGTGTTGCTTCTTCAGCTGAAATTGCGTCCTGCTGATGAGGTGAACCGAGCATCAAAGACGTGTCAGGCAGTCAGTACCCAACCACACACACGACCTCTCACAGTACACTGCTCTCTGAGGAGGTAATGGCAAAACAGTGCTTGACCTCATTGAGTGCCTCCTTGGACCACTCGATCATTTCAGCATGACAAGTAATTCTCATCTTTGATAATCTGCCTTTTCCCATCCAACCCGAGGACAAGAGAGCCATCCAAGCCTATCTACTGTGTTTTGTCTTCCTTGGGAGCACTGACTGTCTCCCTGGAAGCTCAACCAACTCTAACCTTGCTCTGTAGCTTTTGGGCTTTGGTATAATGCAAATACGAAGTGCATCAAGGTGCTTGAAATAGACCTTCACAGAGATATTGAGAGCTTCAGGAAGAGAATCAGAAAGCAGAGGTGTAATAAGTTAATTCTTTAATTTTACTTTATTTAATGTGGTGTTTATGATAGTATTATTCCTACCTCATTTTCATGTACCATGAACTTGCGACCTTTTCCTCTCCTGGGTGAACAAACTGGATACTGGTGCCTTCAAGAAAGATGGGAGAAATCTCTTCTTCTCCAAGACAGGGTTCAGTTCCCCACCTCCAGGAGGGGTCCAGGCTCATGCATCACCAGGGAGCTGGGGAGAAAGATGGGAAAGGCTCAGCATGCAACAGCTCAGCTTCTCCCTCCCCATCACCAGTATCCAAAATAAGCACCCACTGCCACTGGGCCAAAGTATCTAAACCCTTTCCGTGCTGAAAATCATAGAATGGTTGGAAGGGACCTTAAAGATCATTCAGTTCCAACCCCCACACCATGGGCAGGGACACCTCCCACCAAACCAGGTTGCTCAAAGCCCCATCCAGCCTGGCCTTAAACACTCCCAGGGATGAGGCATCCACAGCTTCTCCAGGCAATTCATTCCAGTGTCTCACCACCCTCACAGGAAAGAATTTTTTCCTAATATCTAAACTAAATCTCTCCTCTTCCAATTTAAAGATATTATCCCTTTTCCTATCACTATGCTTCCTGACAAAGGGTCCCTCTCCAGCTCTCCTGCAGGCTCCCTTCAGGTACCAGAAGGCTGCTATAAGGTCTCCCCAGATCCTTCTCTTCTCCAGGCTGAACAACCCCAGCTCCCTCAGCCTGTCTTCACAGGAGAGGTGCTCCAGCCCTCTCATCATCTTTGTGGACCCCACTGGACCCATTCCAACAGGTCCACGTCCTTTTTGTGCTGAGGACTCCAGAGCTGGACTCAGTACTCCAAGTGGGGTCTCACAAGAGCAGAGTAGAGGGATATAATCACCTCCTGTGACCTGCTGGCCACACTTCTCTTGATGGGGTTGGCTTTCTGGGCTGCCAGTGGGCACTGCCAGCTCATGTTGAGCTTTTCACCCACCATCACTCCCAAGGGCTGCTCTCCAGCCATTCTTTGCCCAAACTGTATTTGTGCTTGGGGTTGCTATGTCCCAGTTGCAGGACCTTGCACTTGGCTTGGTTGAACTTCATGAATTTTGCACTAGCCCACCTCTCCAGCCTGTCCAGGTCCCTCTGGATGTCATCCCTTCACTACAGCGTATCAACCACACCACACAGTTTGGTGTCAAACTTGCTGAGGGCACACTGGGTCCTGCTGCCCATGTCTCTGACAATGATGTTGAACAGTGCTGGTCCCAGTACTGACCCCCGAAGAACACCACTCATCACTGGCCACCACTTGGACATGGAGCCATCAACCACAACCCTTTGAGTGCAGCCATATAGTCAGTTCCTTATGTAGCAAGTGGTCCATCCGTCAAATCCATGACTTTCCAGTTTTGAGACCAAGATGTCATGCAGGACAGTGTCAAATGCTTTGTGCAAGTCCAGGTAGATGATGTCTATTGCTCTGCCCTTGTCTACTAAGGCTGTGGCAATAAGGCCACCAAATTGTCTCACCAGATTTGGTGAGACTGTCTGGCCTGTAGTTCCCTGGGTCTTCCTTTTTTCCTTTGTTGAACACGGGGGTTAATCCGAAGCAAATCAGAGGTAAAAATATGGGTAAATCAGGGGTAACATGCTGGATTGGTGCCAAAGGCTCCACCAACCTCAGCAGACACTGACAAACCGATCCCACAGGACTTCCATGCAGCTACACCTTGCAGAGAGTCTGTCTGTCTCTTGGAAACACCTTGGAAACTGGGGGCTATCGCTTCAGGCTCCCTCGGGCAGATCATACCTAAGATCATTTATCAAGTTAAAATTTACTCATTGGCTGAAAGAACAAATAAACATTATTGTCGATTTCCCTGCTTTATTGCAGCTAATGGCAGGGCAGGATGTCAATTGTTTCTTTCCTCGGGTCTTATATGCTTTTCTGCTTTTCCCCATAGATTCTTTCTTATAAAGAGTGAGAAATGTAATGAATAAATTGAAAAAAAAAATATTCTTGTAGACCCAAAAGAAAGAATGCATCTATTATAAAATAAAATCTCTTTTAGTAGCTATTAGAATGCATTAAAAATATTCACAGGACTCTCCCCTCCAGTTATGTTGCAAAAGCCATGCAAATAATAATTGTGGCTAAGTGCACTACAGTGACAGTCAATATTGTACTTCCCAAGCTAGTACTCATTATTCTTTACGGAACTCATGCATTTTGTGAAAGATCAAAAGATTTACATATCATATGGAGTGCTTTAGGGAGTGACTTGCTGTGCACTTTAAATGCACAATGTTCCACAGCCATTTAAATACAGATTTCATTTCTCTCTTCTGTGTGATATTAAATTTGAAAAAAGAGGGAGAGAGAGACGAAATCGACTTGGGTACCTTTGTTCACATCATGAAATACAATTTTAATTTGGTTCCGATATAGAAGTTTAATATTTTTATGGGATGTTATTGAATAATCTGCAAGGCTCAGCACTGGCCTTTGCTCAGGAAAGAGATGAAAGAAATCAATTTTTTTTTTTTTTTTATGAGCACTGCAGGCAAAATCATCTGCTCTTCCATGCCCTGGACTCCGACGTCGCTTGGCCTCCCTCCACCACCAGCTTCCCTGCAGCTTCCCCCAGTTAGTCTGGTCTGCACTCATGGGTGGAAAAGAGTAGCAAATGAAGGAGGAGACATAACCCATTGCCTTAGTGGAAAAAAAAAGGAAAATGCCGTGATTTCTGTGCTGCCCCAGGCTGAGGGAGACAAGATGGCATCATTTTGCCACAGCCTGCTTGTGTGCCCTTGGGTGAGTCACTGCACACAGTTTCCTCTCCGTGCAACACGGGCCCCAAAGCACTTTTTTACCTTGCCAGGACATTGTGAGGATAAAGAAATACATTAAGGACAGCTGAATGGTCAGTTACTATGGTAATATGGCCACATGGCAGCGTAGAGGAGCTTTGAGGCCATATTTGCCATGTTTCACTCTACATGTTTGTGCTCCTGAGATCTGCCCCTTAGCATGTGCCCAGCTGTAAAAAGATCAGCTGCTTAGAATAGTCTCAGCCTCTCCATCTACATTCTCTGCCCCTGTGGTTGTGCCGTGGGGCCAAAGATGGGGTATGAGCACCAGGGACATGGGAAGTGTCAGGCAGGGGACTCTTTCTTGGATGTTTCCTACCTGAAGGTGAGATGGGACAGCATAAGTTATGCTCCTGAGAGAGTGTACACCAAAGTTGGAGCCACTACTAAAAGTAATTTTTTCCAGAATGGTCTTTGTGACCAGAAAACAATCATAAATGAACACCTTTTTGGGGTGGTACCTACAGGAACGATTAAAAGGACAACAGTCTGTGTCATTCTGCATGTACTCACCAGCAATGGGAGGAGTTGGGCACCGCCCAACAAACATATCTACACTGTCGAGGTAGAGGAAATGTGTCCCCTATTCCTCCTCTGAAAAAAAAGAAAAGAAAGCCTGCTGAACAAGCAATTATCCCTTTAGTGCTCTGGAAGAAAGAAAGGGCTTCATGAATAGGAAATCGACCCAATTTGTTTGCTTCTGGTACATTCTGCATTATTTTTCCGAATGAAGCAAATGGAAAACCTCTTTAATGAAGCATAACTATGTTGTGATTAAGGCTTATTCTGTCTAAATATTGACTCGGATAACATTTTCTCAGGATGAGCAGACCATAACCCATGAATCTGGCACCAAAGTCAAGAAGATTAATAGGAAAGATGAATTTTCTGGTTGCCTGAAGAGAAGTTTGACATGGCCAAAGCAACAGTCAGAGACTTTTCCTCTTTATTTATGACATCCAGCCACAGTTTTCAAGAGGCTGTAGATTTCTTATTCCACTGGACATTTGAAAGCTCAGGGAAAAATAGCTCTGTCTTTCCTCACTGGTTAGCACAGAGACAGGAGCAGGGTGGTGGGAATTACTGTAAAACACCACCATTGTCTCGGAGCAAAGATTAACTAAGGAGTCTTGCCAGCCCCATTGAAGTTCAACCACTGGCTTTTTGACCTGCACCTGCAGGTAAAATCAGAAAAAGTCAGGCATACAGATACTAATCCTGGCCTAAAGAATCCAGAGGAGGAACAGGTTGACTTGGAAAAATTAAAAGGTCACTGGAGCAAAGGGTGTTTGGAAAGTTAGCTCAAAAGGGAAAAATAAATAGTTCCGGATGTAGCTGTTCTTCTGCTAATTTGTACAATGAGATATTTTCTCTCTTTCATTCATAAAGCACAGATTTGTGTTTCTCTAATAAATGAGCTTTATTCTCAAGAAGGGTCCTGTTGTGAAGGAAGGTATGTGAAAGATTTTTGGCTTAGCCATTGTTATGTGCAGTACAATCAGGCCCAGAGACCCCAACAGGACTCAAACAGGATCCTCTTTTGCTAAAAAATAAACAGCAGGAGTGAATTTCTGCCCCAGAAGGCTTACCACATGGTGGGGGGAGGCACAGGAAATAGGTAGGATGCTACGATTCTGTTAGTTGGGAGCTCAGACCTTGCCATCCCTATCTGCAACCAGCAAAGCAATGATACCTTGCAGAAAAATACCACCTTCAGGGCTAATCAACTGACATGGATAAAGATATCTCAGAAATATGCATAAATAGACAGAAGAAAATAGATTTTTCCCACAAACACTTAATAGAAAAATCTTCCTGGGAAGAAAAAAGCTCCCTGAGAAAGTATTAGCTCCTTGGTCCAGGGGAGTTTTTGATCATTCTCAGGATTTTGGAATTAAAAAAAAAATAAATCATGACAACAGATGATTGTGTCAAACAGAAAAGCAATCAAACTGATGCAGCAGTAAAGGCACAGCAGTGCACTGCAATTCAGGTGTCACTTGGCCTGCCTGGCATTCAAGAGGACAAGGTGAGAAGTTATGAGAGTTACAGGAATTATCTGATCAACAACTTAGCTCTTTGACACGTAGTTCCTCGTTTCAGCTTTCAAAACTCTTAAAAAGACAAGTTTAACTTCAGGTGTACCTCTTGGTCTTACTGTGGACCACTGATGGATTTACACTGCGGCCTTTTCACAGGGCTTTGGCAATGCAGACAGGCTTAAAGGAAAGTCAGGAAGAACTGGGAGGGTATGGTCCAGGACATGAACCTACACCTTTTGGGAACTTCAGGAGAAAAATGATCTACAAACAGATTCTCGTTACTCTACAACTGCATTTTCTCTCCATTCCTTGTTTGTATAAAGAATGCTTTTAATTAATGCAAAATTGTCTTTGAAAAGAGAAATTCCCCTTCCAGCTGTGAGTTCCCCCATTCCTCATAGGATATTGCCAGTGCTGTGGATGGCACGTAAATCCTCCAGAATAGGTACAAAGCACATGGAAATATTCCCCTATAGCATTCTGCCATTGTATTTCCACCTTTCCACCTGTCTAGCCCAACTAAACTTTCAAATTTTCCGTTCAGTTCTCATTGTAAACTTCCCGAAGCTGAGCTCTGCAGTCCCAAGGATTTCTAGATGAACAGGCAGGGGGAAGTGTACAGGTTAGCTAACTGTTTGTAAAAGATAAAATTATTATTCTCTGGAAAAAAACCCAACAGCAACAACAGGAGAGGCACAAAATAATAACCCAGCAGATCTCACAAGCCAATTGCCAAAAACCTTTAGAGCGGCGCTTTGTTTTCCTACCAGCTGCAGATCCCAGCCCTTATTTTTGGGCTCCGCACTGTAATACTGGGCTTTCCTTTCCACTAGAAGGAACCAGAAATAAAAGAAATACAGAATCGTAAAGACTGGAATTAAAAGTGGAGGAGCAGCGGGAGCGTGGCAGTAGTGGTGTTAATGCTGAAGTATTCCCTGGGAGCGCGAGCTGGCAAATGTAGTGGACACCCAGATATTTGAAATGCAGCCAGATAATTTGGCACATCTCTAGCTGGCACAAAGCAGTCTTGGTAGAGCTTCCTACTGCTGCTGGCACTTTTACAGCTGTCTTTCTTCATCTTGCTCTTCCCACTGCAACAGCTACTCAACAGGTGTTTCCACAGACACAGTGTGTTTGGCAGCTGTAACCCTTCAATATTATCGCTGGAATACATTTTTCTCCCTCTCAACAGCATCGTCTCGGGTCCGTTGCCCAGAGGCCGGCATGGCAACGGGGACAGCTGACCAACTGGATTTGGGAAAAGGGGGTTGTGTGTTTGGGCAGCCAGATGTACGAGTTGGTAAAGCAGTTGGAGAACAGCAGTCGGGGAACATCAATGCTTGGCGTGGCCCTGGGAAGCTGGAAGTTGCTGGATTTTCACTGGAACTCATCTTCTGCTCACCTGGGTCTTCACTGTTTTTAATGTTCTTGCCCCAGGACCCCCTGGTTCCATGTCCATTTTCTTCACTGCAAACAAGTTCCCATACCTTGGAAAGGACAGGGATTCCTGTCCTTGACTTTTCATAAGGATTGAGCGTTTGCTTTGCCCAACCCAACTCAGCCTTCAGTCCAAAAGTGCTAAGAGAAAAAGACAGGAAAGCTCAGATCCAGGAGAAAAGGTGGAAACCGCCAGCTTTTCAGACACAGAAAGTACCCAGAGAGGTTCAAAGGTGAGTCCCTTTGGATTAGAGTTCATGAGAATATTGAGATTAACAAATGTCTTGTTTCTTCTTTTTTTTGGCTTACCTGTCTAATGTTTTGGCCTCGTGTGTAGCCTTTTCTGTTTTCTGACCTCATACACACCAAATCAGCCTCAGTCCTTTTAGCAATGCAGTCCGTGGTCTGATGAATGTTGTCTTCTTTAGGTCTCTGGTACATGGTATACACAGGAGAAACAGTGCTGTAAAATTTCATAAAAAGAGATAACTTTTTAAAAATATCTTTGCTAATGTATATACACATGCACACACATATGAAAACATAAGAATGACCATACCGGCTCAGATGAAAGGTCCATTTGACTCATCATCTTATCTCCAATAGCCTCAGAAATGGCTAAGGGCAGGTTTACAAACCAATCAGATGTCTCCATAGCACATTTTCTCCAATGTGCAAAAATTGGCAGCTGAGAAACTTCCAAAGCAAGAGGAAGATGGTGCTTAATAGCTCCCAAACAATTTTCTTTCTATACATTTAGCCACTTGTTTTTTAAACTTAATGTGAACTTAGATCATCCACCAGGTCCTGCAGCAAGGAGTTCCACCACTTCATTACATCGTGTGTGAAGAGCCACATCTTTCTGTTTACTTTGAATGTACCCCCAAAAGTTCGTCTGGTGTCCCCAATTCTTGTATTGGAAGTGAGGTGGCAAAAAATGAGCTTCTGTCCCCCAGCTTCTACAGCAGCCATGATTTCACTGGTATGTTCTCCCTTTGTCCTCCTCCCTTTTCCACAGGGGAGGGATTGATGTGGGACTTTGGAAACATAAGTATGGAAACATCCCATTGGATCTTTATCCCCTCCCCAGAACACCTCACCTCTGAAGAATCAGAGGTTTCTAGCCCCGACGTTGTCTGTCTTTAACTATCTATATGTAGACGTGCACTTGCTAACCTACAGCTGGGGCAATTAAAGAGCATGTCCCATGGTATTTCTGCCACAGAATAAACCACTGCATTAAATCTTGGTCCGAGCACCATCAGCACTCACTTTCTGATTAGGACCGGAAGGCCGCAAGGCTGTTAAAGCCCTCTTTCCACTCTCCCCAATGTTGCCATTAATATGTAAAAGCTTAAGCTTGCTAAAGGGATTATTTCCCATCCTATCTGATTGTAAACTGGCATTTCAATGATTACATGTATCTTTTTGTCATTTTCTCGTAAAACATCTTATTCTTGAACAGCATAATTGGCCTCTTACTAATGTTTAATGAATGATTAAATCAGCATAAATGCAACATACAGCTCTACATGGAAAGTATGTTTGCAACCTCCAGAGCTACAGAAATGTACTTTTGCAATATAGGTTTTAAATCCTTATAATTTTCTAATTATGGACTTTCTGGTATATTTCACATTAAGTACATGGGAAAGTAAATGTGAATTTGCCTGTATGAGCTCAGAAGCAATTCAGTCACTTATCATTTTGTTTGTAATTTCTAACCTACGTATTAACAACACCTCTGTGGTTTTCATTTAAGTATATTATATAATCTCCCCACATTAAAAGCCAATTAAAATCACATAATTGCAGAGCTCAGGCAGGAAAGCCCTCGTAGAGATGGCCAAGCAAGGACACTTCTCTGCACTGACACATCACATTAACCAGCCTTACAGAGAGACTTTAGGTTTTGCCCAGGCAAAGGAATTGAAACGCAATGAGGATATAAATGATGACCTGAGCATAAAGAGAAATGGAAAAGACTTTCTTCAAAGGAGGAAGAAATACGGGGAGGCATAAATTCAGTCTGCTGAAGGTATGAGGTTGAGAGGCATTTTAGGAGAAGTGGAAGTCCTGTGGAAACACAGTGATGATCTCAGGAGTCGCATGTGTAGATGCAGTTTGAGAAAGTCCACTTTAAGACCGGGCCTCTTAGCTGGTAAAAACCACACATGTAAAACTGGGATGTGCTATTACCAGGGTGCCTACGGGACCCCAGCATCCTGTGGCAGTGGAAAAGCCCAGTGCAGTCCTGGAGTATATCCAGACAGATAAAGCCAACAGAAGTGGTGAAGTGTCACTGACCCTCTCCGGGGACGCTGGTAGAGCAGGGTCTCATTCAAGAGAGATCCTCCCATGTCAAGAAGAACAGAGAAAAGTGACTCAGGAAGATGGGAATTTCAATCTTCCAAGAGAAGTTGAGAAAACGTTCAGCTTTCCCTGTAGACATATGGCAGGGAAGTTAGTACAACAGAGCAAAGAACCCTGCTAAGACAGAAAGCTGGCATTAGTGCAAGAATACACCAGAAGAAGCCAAATAGTTTCAGGGTGGAAGTTAACTTACAGCTCCCACGCATTAGAGTCCTGAAGCAGCTCTTTGACAGATGCCGCAAGGGCAGGAGAATGCATGGGCTTTAAAGTGAAGCTGGATGGGTTTGGGGTTTGTTTTTGGGTTTTTTTGGGTGGAGGGGGAGACATGGATGAGTAGTTATCCCTTCAAAGCTACTATCCACATTGTTCAGAAAAAAAACCCAAAATAACCAGTTGTCTGCAAGAACAGCAAGCAAAGCGACACTGTGTAACAGAGGTGTGCAGGGCACGCTCCCTGCTGCTGGGCTGACAGGTTCTCCTAACCAGGCTGAAGACACAACCCACACCGAGATATACCAGAGCCAAATACCTAGGCCCCCCAGCATCCTCCAGCCTCACTCACACTGCTGTGAAAAGCTGGGAAAGATCTTTTAAGATACATGTGACAGCTCAGTTAAAATCAAGCGTTGGTCAGTGCAGGCCAGCAAATTGTCTGAAGGTTCCCCCAGCGTTCCCTGGACTTCTACTCAAGAAATATCTTCACTGAATCTGGAGAGAAGAAATGTTTTGGGTTTTTTTTAATCCAACCAGTCCAGTGTGATGCTCACACAAATGCCTTTTCCCTTCTGCTCTCCAACTGCAGTGGCTATTCCTCGTATGTCAGCACTGCAAGACTCCACGGTCGTGTCTCCCTCTTTCAGCCCCCTAGCCAGCCTGTGACCTTGTCCGTGGAGCCTGAATTCTGCCTTGAAACCCCTTTCACCATATAGTCCTCTTATCTCTTGCTGTCCCCATCTGCTTCTAGACTGCAGCATACTCTGGAGGCAGTAAAAAGGAAAATAATTAGTGGCCTGTTTTGGTGACGAAAGCAAATGAGACAAAAGCAAAAAGCTGGGAAAATCCCTCAAACTGGTAAAATAACTCATGGAAATGGCAAGATCTGCTATGATTCCTATGGAAGGAATTGCAGTATTTAAAAAAAAAAAACAACCACGAGGGTGGGAAATTAATTTTCTAGTTCCTGTAATTCTTCAGGAAAGAACTGGACAGCTCTACCAGCAAGCAACACAGTCCAAGTGGTACTTCCAACACTTCATACTGCTACAACTGCATCACACACTAAATCAGTTTGGCAAACACTTTCCTGGTCTCATCATCTGGTTTACAAAATCACTGAGGGATTTTAAAGGACCATGGGCAGGTGGACTTTTTGTTGGCATCACGGGTTTGGATTAATGGAATGCCCTACCCACCAGCAGGAGCAAGTGCTACAGCAAAAACACTTCTGTCTGAGCAAAACCAGCCTGGATTTATTAACTAACAGTGCAAGGAAGAAAAGGCAGGCACTGAAACACAGATGCACCCATTAGAAATAACAAAAAAGCCCAAGCAGCAGCTGTGAGAGCATTATATTTTTACCAAAAGGCAAGGAAAAGGTATCAATGGAATCCTTTGGAAATTTCTGGCCAACCTGTCTGATGTTGTCATGGCAAGACTGCAGGTTACAGTTATCATTCCACTTTTCAGCATGATCCCAAGTGGTTTTTTAAATGATAAGCAGAACAACAGTATTCTATCACCACACTTCAATACGCTTTTGCCCTCGTGTTCCCACCCCTGACAATTCAGCTCTGGGTGCTGAGGATGTCTGGAGGGCTTCTCTGTTTTGCAGATCTTCTAAGAGATACCAAAACGCCCAAGAAAGGTATTCCTTGGAAAATACCAGGTGGAGAACTAGAGTTGAATGTCTGAATAACCAGCTTTCCAGCCTAACTGATGCAAGGTGCCTTATTTGTGTTTTATATTAAATTTGTGAGCCAACGTTGTACTTCAAGAAAACAATGGTAATAGGGTAGAAAAATCACACAGTGTCAAACTCCTTCAAGCATCTGCTGATCTGTCACTAAGGAAATCCTCATCAGCCGTGTTCGAGGGCTTCACGTGAACCATAACAGTATCTACTAAGCTGCTCTGTTTGCACTCTCTGCCACAGTACAGTGGTTTCAGTCAACACAGATACCTGGAGACGACTGGCTTCAAACATTGTTTATTGAGCAAACATCCACCATACAGCTCAAAAGACAGAGAAAGGGAAGAGAAGAAAATGGGCAAGTATCCCCTTGAACGTGACTCAGGAGGGACACAAACCAGTCAAGGACATTGAAGAGTCAATGGCAAATATCCTATTGCCAGAAGCGTTTATCTAATGAAACAGGCCAAGGATAAAATACCTGGTGAACCAAAACCTAGACCTACAAGGGGACTTGGATGTCTAGAATTAAAGCCCTGCCAAGTTGGTGCTTGACTCTCAAGGTAATGAAATTTTCTGGATGCTCCAGCTTCCACCAGAAAACTCTTCATAGTACCTGAATTTCAGCTGCTAGGCACCCACCTGCCCATCCCAGGTGGGATTCTCACACTGGATCCTTTCAGGGAGGAAACAGAGAGGCTCTACTCGGCCAAAAATAAAAGAAAAAGAACATGCTAGTGGTTAAAATGTTCTGTTATGCCACCCTAGATCTCTCACATGTCCTGTGCTGAACCTGATCCTCCTTGCGTAAAATTATTCAAGACCCAGTCAGAGAGAAAGCAGCTCTGCCTGCACATTGAAGGTACTAATTTGCCAGATCTGATGGAATATATAAATATTTATACCTACTTATATATAAATATAAGTAGAACAGTTTTAAATTCTTGTACAGAGAGAGACTATGCTCAGAACACAGCCCAGCAGCCAGGGCTTCCTCCAGAAAGGGGTTAGAGACGAGCTCAAAGCCCTGATCCTTCTCACACCTCAGGTAACTGCTCACAGCTCCACACACTCGCATTCCGGTATGCCATGTAGGAAAAGTCTGTCCTGACCTGGTACCTGCTACCAAGAGACCATTCACCTACACAAACCTGACATTGAGGGAGCCACCACCGCTGCTCCTCAGCATTTCCTAGCTGTTGGGAACAAGCTACTGATTTTTACCTCCAGCACCCTTCCCACCCAACCTACCATCTCTCTGTTGTTATCAACAATTAATATTGTCCTGGCAGACCTGACTCCTGCCTTATCATCTACCCATTACAGTTCAACATGTGCTTTCTTCCATGCCTGTGAGGACAGTCTTCACATGCATCCTGTATCTCCCCATATTCCCAGTTGTCTCCACTGTACTCTCATAAGTGCAAATGGTTTGACAGCTGTCAGACTGCTGGATCAGTGTAACTGATGCTAACTGAGACAGCCAACACTGTCTCCTTCCTGTTTCCACCTCTCTGTGACCCTCTCTCCTCCTATACCGAGGTTATCAGCTCCTCAGGGCAGGCATAATCTTTCTGTTCCATACCCCTACAGGACCTACACCACAGCACCCTCTGATTTTGAGAGTCTGCAATATTATATTAGAGTAACAAAAGGCAGAGCTTAGCTTGAGTCCTTTCCTATTTCCAATGTCACAACTCAGGAGGACTGACTGCACAGCATCATGTATCACCTGTGCGACCACAGGATGTTCCCAGTTTTGATGTTTGGAGGCTCCAGCTGCACCCCTGACTCCATTTGGGTGCAAATCTTCTTTCCCTAAACCCCAATTTCCTTCAGAAAGAACCACAGCATGTACCTGCATCATTCCCTGTTACCCCAGTTAAAACCATTCAGGAAACAGGATTTGTGGGTCTGACTCAGGACCTTCCTGAGATGTGGAAGACAAAGAGCTCTTGGCTCAGTGTTCAGCCCTTTTCCTGAGATCCACTGAAGTCGTGAGCGAGGGTTATGTTGTGTGGCAAAGGTATGTGGAAGAGAGACCACTTTTTCTGACTTCTGGCAATTTTGTAGTCTTTAACCACAGTGTTTTATTTCTAAATAACTCACATTCCTTAGCTATTCAATCACATCACTCCTGTGAGAGGACACACTGTTACTATCACATCGTAAAGGCAGAAGAAGAAGCAGAGACAGACTAAGAGATCGCTCAAACTTATTTTGGCCATTTTAGAATGATTTCCAGGAGGTTGCACATCTATGTGCTTCTTAGGTGACTTACCTGGAAAAGGCACATGGTGTGGTCAAGCTTCTCTTCTCTGGAAACATCAGCCCCTCTATTGTTCAGGTCAATCTTCTTTTGCCCATAATAAACAGCAGAGACTGGAAGAAGAACGGGAAATGGAGTCAAGGTTATAGCTGTGGACTGTGGGAGAGAAGGGTACATGCAGAAAGGCAGAGATGGGCACAAGGCAGAAAGGGAATATGGACCATATAAAAATGATTATTGAAACCTTCTTGAGTTTCCCCACATAATGATGGCTCAAGGGTGTTCAACTGGAGCACCTTCCGTGCTGTGTAATAGATGGAGAGAAAACACAAGCAAAAGACTGAAGTAGGCAATAGATCAGGAAGAAGAACAACATCATACTATTCTCCATTCATCTGCTGGAAGAAGAGGTGCTGGCATCCCATTCTGCTCTAGAAGAAGCCTGGGCACCCTGTCTCCCCACTGCCTAGCTGTTGTTAGAGTTGGTCACCGTGTAAGTCCACCACCACATTTGGTCTGTGTAAGGGACTACCCAGTGCTCCCCCAAGCCCCCTTCCCAGGGAGGGTATGTCCTGTGTCCTTCTCAGGGCAGGAGAACTGGCATAGCAGAGCCACTACAGATGGGTGAGCAAAACCACAGCTGGCATTGCAGCTTGCCTTTAGACAATTAAACAGCCTGCCAGCAGCCACGTTTCTTGGAAGTGATCGTGCCGTAAATATTTCACTGAGTGTTGCCTGTGGCCACAAAACGCTGACAAATGCTTCTGTAACAAAGACTTGGTATCTGGATCTCAAATCTCTTCAGCCTCAAACTTCAGCCTTGCTCCCGTTGACTCCCGTAACTCATCTTCAACCCTGGTAAGACTGGTTTAGTGGGATTAGATCTACACACAGCTGCACCTGCTTCCTGCAGTTCTTTTTAGTCTTTCTTCTTTCCTCCTTTTTTTTTTTTTTTAAATTCTTGTGGTTTTATTGTTTCTGGAGAATTTAATTTAAGAGAAAGACTTATTTTCTGGTTTCTGGGGTTTGCTTTCTTTTGCAAATCAACATAAAAAACAACCCCACAAACCTGTGCCTCCAGTGAACAGTAAACTTTCCCTGCCAGAATTAAGTGGAGGAGGAAGAAATCAGGATATTGGAACAAAGGAAGCAGGAGTGATCGTTACCCCATCACTGGAGCACATGGGGAAAGGAGAGAGAGAAAGGGAACAGCAGCAGTGAGAAATATGCATGCATATTCAGCCCCTTTGTCAAAAAACCTTGTGCTGCAGCATTTCAATTAACAAAGTAGGATGGTTTACCTGATAAAATGCTCCCTGTGTGAGTGTAATTACATATTTATGCCCCACAGAGATTTTTTAATTTCTCTTCAGTTTGTTTGCCTTGAAAGTATTTGTCACTGGAAATGTTCTTGATGTGTAATTTTAAGGCAGGGCTGGCCAAATGTGGGGTTTGTTTTCATTTTAGATTTACTTCACTGAAGAAGGATTTGGAAGATAATGTATATTTTCAGCTCAAAGTAAAAAAAAAAATTCAGAAAGAAAGGTGATACATCAACCAGCAGCAGAAAAAAATGCACTCAAGTGCTGCTTCAGAAATTCCACTGTCTTTTCTTTCTTTTTCCTCTTTCTTCTCTCTTCCTTGAAATATGTTCTCAGGTGCTTGAAATAGCTTATTATTCTGTCACATCCATTTTGTCCTTGCTCCCCAAAACCTGCCTCTTGTGTTCCCAGTGAGGCTGCAATGAACGGGCAGCTTTTGGGTCATTATTTTCCTATTATTTGAGCCCCTTCCTGAGCAATCCCTGTCTCGGTGCCGAGCACCAGCCCACCTCCAGCAAGGCATTACAGATGTGTTCCAGCCTACGCGTGCGAGCGATTGCATTACGCTCCATAGGGCTCGAGTCACATTTGTCCAAGGACTCTGCTGGGTCAGTGCCTGGCAGAGTATAATTGTTGTAAATTCATTGTCACGCCTTCATTTAGCCATGGAAAAGCACAGTTAAGACTTTGGAGAGCTGCTTGAATACTTAGTGAAGAGCAGAACCCCGGCGCTCATCAAAATCTAGTCTGCTGTTGTTGGTTTTTTTCCTTATTCTTCCTTATTTTCCCCAAGCTTCTTCAGAAAAGATGGGAAAGGGCCTGAAGAACACAACTGTACCAGTTTTGGCTGGAGAATAGCACAACAGAAGTTCACTGCTGGCCATTCAGGTCAATTTCTCTCTAAGAGATTATGAGAGAAGTTTCCTCAAGCCACCCAGTACTTCAGCCAGTCTTTTTGAGAAGCCACCACCATGTGAACCATTTCACTGTGGATTATGATAGTTTAACCTTCCAGGTAGGGAAGAAGTTTGAGTTGTATCAAGAGACAAATCTGTGACCACATGTCCCCTTCCCATAGACTGGGATCATCGGTGCACTGGATCGTTGACCGGCACAGGAATGATTCTGCTGGGGCGAGCCGAGCTTCTAGCTCTGGAGATGACAAACATCCATGTTCATCTCCTAGATCTGACAGCAGTTTTTGACACTGGTATGACTGAATTCATCTTACAGGCCTGGCAGAGCTAAGTGGAGTCATGAAGTTGGCTTTTCTTCTTCCCCTCAGACGGATCCCAGAGGGTCACGACTAGCATCTGTTCTGTCTCTTCAAGGATGCACAAGGCGAGCTCCTATCTTCTTTTTACTACTAGGTTGTGCAAGAAACTCCAGGAGCAAGGCTCAGAGACGTTATTTGACTTTGGGGCCTGCCAAACTCTGACACTTCCCTATCTCAGCCAGAAGTGTCTTCTGTCCCCCAGCTGTCCCGATGCCCATAAAAGAAAAGCTCCTAGATGAAAGACAAAGAAGCTGGCTATGGCCCAACACACAGCCATGGGAACTGATGTTGGGGAGAAGGAAAACATGCAAAGGAAATACCCTAACAACTCAGCCTCTTCAACATTCCATCAGGATGGCAGCGCTCTATTGCAGCTCCTATGCAATGTAGAAAGGAGGATNATGCAAACATCCTTTCAGCTACAAACCTGGAGCCATCACCACTGTGCTGTGTCTGCATTTGGTTCCTGTTCCACCCAAGAGTGACTGCCAAAACACAACAGAAAACTGGTATGGATTAACACACTGCAGGGAGAGCATTCTGCTGCTGCATGAGGTCTCTGCACCCTTTCAACACAGGTGCTCACCTGCAAATCGTTCACCAGGCCCTTCCCACCTCAGATACCACCCCTGTAACCCAAGATGCAATATGAAACTAAAGCAAGCAGCTCTCAGGTCCACCAAAGCTCCACCTGAGCACCCAGGCACCCAGAAATTAGGGTGCTGCAGCCCACCTTAAGCTTTACCCATCCTGTATGGTGAGGTTTCTCACAACTCTTTCTATCCTTTCCAAGCAATCTTTTGTAAACTTTTTTCCTAGACAAGGAAAGCTACGCTGTGACCACGAGCATCCTCAGTTAAGCTGGACACTCATTAACTTTTGCAAGCCTAGCCTTTAGCAGGAGATGTTCCAGCTTCCAGGGGCAGCCATTTGGCTCCCGCCCAGCTCGAGTGCAGCTCCCCTGGAAGACAGCATCCCAGGGCTGCCAGCCAGACCTGTGCCAGCAGAAGGGTTGCTTGGCAGTCCCGTTCTGCAGTTTCTAGAGAAAAAAAAAAGTTAGCAATGACTGCTGAGTGGGCTGCCAACCACCACTGCACCCCAACCCTGCTTAGCCCCAACCCCATCTAGCAGCATGGCACCGTGGGGAGTCATTGCTACTTAATGCCCAAGCTCCCAAAGACACGAGGTATGCCTCTTGGGTCTCTTTATATGTGAAAACTTTGACATTCAGCCTGGAGGGACAGGAGGGACACCTGTTCATTGATTCCAATGGTCTCCTGAGGTTCCTTCTGGCCCCATCTTTCTGGGATTACTCACCACCGCCTGCTGTCGGGGTGGTTCAGTGATGCTGGTAGCTGTTGCCCAGTAGCTAGACTGAGGTCAGACACCAGTTAGTTGTAAACACCAATTAGTTCTGGCTTGAACAGCCTGAATGATTTGTTCACACTGCAAAGTAAGACTGCTGGTAACAGCACCAAAGAATGCAAACCAAAACAAATCAACAAGCAAAACGCGCAGCCTTGTAAAAACAATCAGCTTCCCCTTACTGTCTCAGTACCACTGTGAAACTCTACACGCTCTCTAGTCCTACGTTCCAGTGATGTCTTATATTATCATGAGATAGAAATTGCCATGCTGCCACCACATGTCCCCTGCAGAAGCGAAAAGCAGCTCAGGAGCTTCCAGCTCCAATTCCGCCACATTCTGTTTCTTTGCCTAAGCTTCTCTTCAGCTTTCCCATCCTCTCTTTTATCCCTTAACCAAAGATGCTCTATCAGGGGCCCATGTCATCGCTGGGTATGTTCAAGTGCATGAAAAACTCCTGAAGGATATTGGTTTCTTTGAGAGGTTTGCACACAACTCCACGTATCGTCTTCGAAATATCTGCTTTTTTAAGCTATATGGTAATGCACGCTGTGCATCTGAGATTAGAATATGCCCCCGAGGAACAAAACCCTCTTCTCTCTTTAGAGCTGACAATGCATAGCTTATTTTTATGAGCTCCTCATTTCCAAGAGATTCAACTCCATGTTCTGGCAGCCACAGTTTCAAGGGAAATCTCCAAAGATAGTTCGACCTCCAGCTTTGCCATTTCTACCTCTGGGGTGCAAACATTCACTGGGTGACACTGACCGGTGGCCTGTGTGCCCAAAGTGGGGCTGAGCATTTCAAAACCTCCAGTCTTCCAACAGGCAGCCTCAAAAGTCTCAGGGAAGACGCACTCACAATGAGAGGATGCTCTCAGAAAACCCAAGAACATTGCTCAGCTCCCGTGACCTCCTCTTGCTGCTTTGTAAAGGTCCATCATCCACCACCTCCTGCCTTCCACTCTCATCCCCTAGCACTCCTAGGACCAGATCCAGCATCCACAGGGCAAGGTTTTCCTGAGGTGGGATTTGGATCAACCCCCCCTTAGGCTATCCTTTTCCTCCCTTCTCACTACCAAAGAGTTCAATACAATTCTTGGCCTTTCTCTTAAGTCATGGTGTGTAGATTAAAAAAGAAAAGAATGAAAAAACACTCTGAGAAATTAGGGAAATAAAATGTCTTTTTTTTGGCTAACCTTAGGGGACCTGGAGAATTGGTCACAGTTTGCATCTCACCTCAAAATGAAGCTTGCACACCAGTCTTGTCCTTCTGAAGAAACACTGCCCAAAGTGAAGCTTGTACACCAGTCTCATCCTTCTGAAGGAACACTGCCCAAAATGATGCTTGTACACCAGTCTCATCCTTCTGAAGAAACACTGCCCAAAGTGAAGCTTGTACACCAGTCTTGTCCTTCTGAAGAAACACTGCCTTTAAACTTCATCACTAACACCTGGACCCAAAGGTAATTTCAAAAGCAGAAAAAAATGGGGCTAAAATAAGGCAATGTAAAGAAACTGTTCCAAATGGGCACGTCATCAGCACGCAGGGGAGCAGATGGAGAACCCCAAGATAGTGTGCTTGTACAGGGTCTACCACTCTCCTGGCCTGATCTTGTCCAGTCTTTAGTCTGCCACAATAACAGCAGCAACAATAATGAATTAAGTTCTGCCTTCAGTAGACGTGGCTATTTCATTTTGGCAGCGCGAATGTTGCTAAGTGAAAGCACGTCTTTCTGAACTGCCTTGCTCATGGGAACCATTTAATCATTATAGAGCAATTATAGAGGTCTTTATTCAGTTGTTCCTTAAGTCCTCATTCAGGCAAACCGATTTCAATGGGAACTGTGCCTGAAAGGGACTCATCAAAACCTGACCAGGAAATGGCCAGTAAGAGTAACCTATTTCCAAGAGAGAAAAACTCATGTATTACATCCATAATGGGTAACTTCTTATGAATACACCTATTGAAGTGTGTTATATTCATTAAACTCCATTTGGAGAGGAAGGGTAACCTTCCAGTTAACACAATTTCTACAGGCTCGTGAAAGCTCGCTTCGGCTCTTGGCTTTGACGTAGACTCCCCCCGTGGCCATGGTCACGCCACTTCATAATTTTACCTGGGATTTAGCAAAAGTGGTAATAAATCGGGACAGTAGTAAGCATCAGCTTAACTGTAGTCGTGGACTGCAGCTCCCGGTATGCCACCTCTGCAAAACATAAAAAAATAGAACAAGATTTCTCCTGGTTTTCCTCTTTTGGTTTTTTTTTTCCCCTGTTCCCATTTTGAGGCAGGACCGGTCTTTTATTCTGTGTACGCCCAGTGCACCGTACAATAACTCTTTGATCGGGGCTGTGCTGTAACACAGACTAATAATACTAATTGTTATCAATACAAGCAAACAATGCTGTGCTTTTGTGGCAAATGTCCACTAGGAGCTTGACTGAGACCATCAACATTTCATTTGGGACTTAAGCCCCATTTGAACTTGTCTCCCCAAGCGAGAGTTTACAAACACAATTTAGTCCCTCTTTGAGCAGTGCTTTGAAGATGTAAAGTACTAAATTGTGTATCTGTGTGTATGAGAGACAGAGACAGAATGTGTAATTTCTTTCTGCATTCAGGGAACACAAGATTTCCTTTTTTCCCCCCTCTTTTTGGAAGGAAGTTTACTGCTGAGACTATTAGAGAAAATGCAAATGTGCAGACTGTTTGTTAAGGCTCCAGGAGTGAAAGCGCAGGCAGTTGTTACCATGAGTATTTCTAGGAAAACGGGGAAATCTTTGTCTTCAAGTGTATTTATTTAGCTAAAGAAAGTTTGCACAGCTTGTGGAGGATGGTTCTGGAGGAAATTAAATTTCAGCTGCACCTCCTCCGTATCACTCCTACACCTGCCAATTCTTGCGACCAGCCAGTGATGTCCCACACCCAGGGCTCCAGCAACGCTCACCACCCTCGGGGACGAGCTGTTGTGCAACCACCGTTCTTTTTCTTCCTCTCATCCAAGAAAGAGGCAACAACCGCACGCCTGCACACAGCAGATTTGCCTCTTGTAGCAGAACCCACCAGGAAAGCTCCCAACAGCACAGGCAGGAGACAGGCAGAACTTTTGAGGCAGATTCAAGTAAAATAAGATTATATTATATGGTTACGTAGGCTGGTATAGGTTGATCCAAGCTCCACACACCATTAGGCAGGTTTGGTCCATAATACACGGAGCCATATTAGAATCATAGAATCATCTAGGTTGGAAGGCACCTTTAAGATCATCTACTCCACCCATCAACCTAACTATGACAAAAAAACATCACTAAACCATGTCCATGAGCACCACAGAATCATAGAATCATTTTGGCTATCCGAAGAGACCCTTCGGATCATCGAGTCCAACCATCAGCCTTACTCTAAAAAGTTCTCTCCTATACCAGATCCACCAACACCACATCTAATCTACTCTTAAACACAGTCAGGGACGGTGACTTCACCACCTCCCTGGGCAGCCCATTCCAGGGTCTGACCACTCTCCTCAATAAAGATATTAAACAGGAACTGCCCCAGTACTGAGCCCTGAGAAACACCACTTGTGACCGGCCACCAGCTGGATTGAACTCCAACCTGTCTTTTGAATACCTCCAGGGATGGTGCCTCAACCACTTCCCTGGACATATTAGCTTTTTATGGTTTATTAACTTGGACATTACCCCATGCTTATGTGGGGTGTATGTCTATACAGCTTCCAAACTGAATCTAGCTTCTGTCCAACTTGGGTGGAGAGCAGTACTGGTGTGATCCCCATGGCCACGCTTTATTGCGCTTCTCTCCACACTTGCCTTCAACCTATGAAATCACTGATCCATGAAAACGCCACAACACAGGCAGGTGAAAGTGTACCTTGGAAACAATAAAAGCTTTAATCTTTCCCATGGTTTGCTGGCAAGAGAGGCTCTGAGAATGGAAAATGCAAGAGAAACAGGAAAAGGAGAGACACCTGCCGAAATGGACAGTGACCTTGGAAACAGGAATGAGCAGAGCCAGAGGATGTTTCCACACAACACATCTTTCACAGAGGACAAACCCTGGTCAACCAAACTGCACAATGCAACTATCACAAATTATTTTGGTGAAAAACAGTTTCTAGACTAAATATTTTGGTTCCTCAGTTGGAAACCAGTGCTTCCATTTCAAAACATACTTAATGTTCATGAAAAAAAAACAATTATAAGAGTTTTAAAAAAATATTGAGATATGTTGGTTAGGGCTCAAAGAGCTTTAATTCCACCTAAAGAGATGTTTCTTCTCTAATTCATCCCCTGCCCCCAAATCCCAGTTATCAGAATGATTTGTCATCAATTTCCTTGGAAGCACAGCCATGAGCTGAGACATTAGTGTTACATACCCTTTCCTTTCACAAGACCTAACCATCTGCTATTAATATATTCCCTGTAATTGTTCCATAAGGATTCTGGAGCCCCAGGTCTCAGTGGGTGCCATTCAATGCAGCTGCACCGTTTTACAGTGCCACCATAATTTCAATAAGGCTGAGAGCCAGCCAGTTCCATGATACCTTCTGATGATGGGATGCAAGTCATAGGATCATAGAATCATTCAGGTTGGAAGAGACCCTTGGGATCATCGAGTCCCACCATCAGCCCTACTCTACAACTTCTCCCCTACGCCATATCCCTCAACACCACATCTCATTGACTCTGAAACACAGTCAGGGATGGTGACTCCACCACCTCCCTGGGCAGCCCATTCCAGTGACTGACTGGAATATCTGACTCTCTTCTAATTCGTGCAAAATATTTGCTACACTTCCTTGAAAAAAATATGATAGAATCATAGAATGGGTAGGTTAGAAGGGAACTTAAAGATCATTGAGTTCCAACCTCTTGCCCTGGGCAGGGACACCTCCCACCAGAGCAGTTTGCTCAAAGCCCCATCCAGCCTGGCCTTGAACCCCTCCAGGGATGGGCAGCCACAAGTTGACAGGGCAACGATAATAAGTATTGGTTTATATTGTGATTTTTTTATTAACAATACAAAAACATGATTTGCATTTCAGCAACACCAAGGAAGCCCAGCTCGAATCAGCATCGCTCCATGTTATATTTCATGTAGTGCCAGAGGTGAACCCTAGTTCATAGTTGCTACATAAAGGATAAGTAGAGGATGAGAGGAACAATAAGATATAAAGTGAGTTATACATCCAGAAGTAGATTCCAGCAATATATTTCATCTGCCTACACATACATGGTTCTAAGCTGGTCACCCTGTGTTCTCTCTAAAGCCTCTGAAGATCAGTAAAATCAGTGGAGCCTCGGGTGCAATTCAGCTTTTCTTAAAGTATCTTTCCAAAGCTGGTCAACTTTCAAGCTCTGCCCTAACAGGATCTTTGCTCCCCACCAGAACCACAGGGCTATGTGTGTGTGTGGGGACATATAGACACATACACTCACTTACTCAGCTGCCTATGTCTGAGGGTTAACCTGCCCTAGCTTTCTTGGCTGTCCACCCAGGTCCCTCTGTATTAAGCTGTGTTCCCTCTCTGGCATAGGTAGAACAATCTCAGCCTTTCACCCCACTGTACTTACGCTCACGGTGAGAGGTCTATATTTTGTTTTGGTTTGATATTTAACAGCTCGTGTGCACGCACACTCAGCAATGTAGCGGGGTGGGTGGGGGGGA
>VZTM01013393.1:360109-389783 GCA_013400555.1 Jacana jacana
TCTGACTTTAAAATGAGTCAGATCCAGATGGAGGAATACCACTTGCAGATCTGTGTGCATGCACACTGCCCCACGTGTGCTTCTGTACAGGTCCTCTATATGTGTGTGCATTATGAACGTAATGACTTTTTTTGTTGTTGTTTATGAGGTTTTAGTAGATAAAAAGGATAAATGTAGTGTGCTCGTACACAGCAGTACCCTGGGATTAAAACAAATGCACAGCTAAGAACCGACTTAATTAACTCATCTTAAGAGAAGAAAGTCTTTCAAACGCCATGCAGAATTAAGGCACATTCAGGCAGGTTTCTTAGAGACCAAAGCTGCAGACAAGATGCCAGAAGGAACCAACAAACATCTCCAGCGAGTTCCCAACCCAACCTAATCTGTTTATTGTGTTTGTAAATTCACGAGGCACCCAACCGCTTATTCAAATACCACACTTCTGTGGATCAGGTCCCTAAATTACCATGTGTGTGGCATATTACTTCAAGTACTAGACTTCTTTAAAGATCAGTCCCATTCCTTATTAACACCCACTCCTGCAGAGATGGAACCTTCTGTTCAGAGGCACCACATCCTCATAGATCCCAGTGGAAACTTCTGCATTTAGTGAAATCAACCTTTGTACTAATTATGTTTTCCAAGTGAAGGCAAAAGGAATCAGTAGCCTTCCCAAAACAAAGTTTCCTTCATTACCCTTTTGCAAGCTGGTTTACTATGGTCAGATGTAGCCAATGGAAGAAATGGACATCCAGAATTACCTCTATGAACATGGAAATATTAGTCTGAAGAAGGGAGACAATCAAGGGAAAGTCTATTCTATTTACTCTCTACTAGGGATATATAGCCATGCACTCTTGGATACACCTTTGTGGTGTGGAAATGGGTTCATATCCAATGCCAGCCAAACGAGAGCAATCCATTTAACGATCCAACTCCATTACAAGTTTCCTTACAAATAAGGTTGAGAGGGGAACACAATTTCTTAAACCTCATCTTGCCCCTAAACCCTTCTCCTCTCAGGGGACACCACCTTCAAAATAGGAGAGCTCTAACCCAAATGGATCTGAGGGCTAATGTATCACCATAAAATATATAAGCTCAGTTTTGGAAGTAAGGTTGGGAAATGACCTGTTGGAGAGCAGCGTAGGGGATCCTGGTGGGCAGCAGGATGACCATGAGCCAGCACTGTGCCCTCGTGGCCAAGAAGGCCAATGGCATCCTGGGGGGTAGTAGAAAGGGTGCAGTTAGTAGGATGAGAAAGGTTCTCCTCCCCCTCTACTCTGCCCTGGTGAGACCCCATCTGGAATATTGTGCCCAGTTCTGGGCCCCTCAGTTCAAGGGACAGAGAACTGCTTGAGAGAGTCCAGGGCAGGGCTACAAAGATGATTAAGAGAGTGGAGCATCTCCCATAGGAGGAAAGGCTGAGGGAGTTGGGTCTCTTTAGCTTGGAGAAGAGGAGACTAAGGGGTGACCTCATTAATGTTGATAAATATGGAAAGGGTGAGTGTCAGGAGGATGGAGCCAGGCTCTTCTCAGTGACATCCAATGATAGGACAAGGGGCAATGGGTGCAAGCTGACACAGAGGAGATTTCAGTTAAATATGAGGAAAAAATTCTTCACAGTGAGGGTGAGGGAACACTGGCAGGGGCTGCCCAGGGAGGTTGTGGAGTCTCCTTCTCTGGAGACATTCAAATCCCTTCTGGAGGCGTTCCTGTGTGACCTGCTCTAGGTGTTCCTGCTCTGGCAGGGGGATTGGACTAGATGAGTTTTCAAGGTCCCTCCCAATCCCTGATATTCTGTGATATCCTACTGTATAGTAGGATCTAAGAGCCATTCATCTGCCATGGAAACCATTGGCTTTTTCCATGAGCAGAACCACAACATGGTAGGCAGCCACAGAAACAGCTCTTAATCATACAAGGCTGTGCCCTTCTGTTTTTTGTTTTTTTTTTGGGGGGTGGTGGTTGGTTTTTTTTTTTGTTGTTTTGTTTTTGTTTGGGTTTGTTTTTTTTTTTTCTGGGATAACTTTTCATTCTGTGCCACATCCAGCAGGTCAGGTTTTCCCAGGGAGCATCCTCAGTAGGGCTTCACAGCTAAGTCGTCATTCTCCTAAGATGGACCTCATGAAAACACACTACTCAGAGGGCAATCATAGAATCATAGAATCATTTAGGTTGGAAGAGACCCCTGGGATCATCAAGTCCAACCATCAGCCCTATTCTACAAGTTCTCCCCTACACCAGATCCCTCAACACCACATCCAATCTACTCTTAAACACAGTCAGGGATGGGGACTCCACCACCTCCCTGGGCAGCCCATTCCACTGACTGAAAATATCCCAGCACCATCAACATCACCCTGATGAAACTGCATTATTGAATCGTTTTTTTGTTATACCCCCAACTATTTGATCACTGTCACACCACGGCAGAAAAAAGTTGAGCCCAACTGGGTAAAGTCCAGCATAATGTGCCATAAATATTTTTGGAGCACTTTGGTCATTTTGGAGGGACTTGAGAGAGATTATACTTTTTACTTCTTGAACCCTAGAGGAACTACTTGATATGATACAGGCTTTAGGAGGGGGCTGACGTCTCGGTGTGCAAGACTGGATATCTGGGTTTTCCATCTGGTTAATATAAGGAATCCACACCTACCCCATCCATCTACAGAGTCTCTCCCTCCAGTTCAGTTAGCGATAACCACAAAAATGCTAAACAGAACAAACAAGGATTTACCCTACAGTAATCTGCAGGTGCCACATCAACCAATCTCCCCTTCAGATACACACACAAAAAAAGATAACACGCAATATTTAGCAAGCCATTTTTCTATTCTATTTCACTACCGCATCAATGGGGAAAAAAATAAATATATATATAAAAACACACACACACACATATATGGAATGGAGGCAGGAAGAGTGAAGATGCAGGAAAATGTAACATTTAAGTCCCTATAGTCAAGCTTTTTCTGCATAATCAAAGAGGAAAGTAAATCCAAGAACTCGCAGAAATTCCGAGCCGAGATCAAAACTGGAACTTGTTTTCCTTCCCCAAAACATTGTTTGACTTGAGGGCATTGTAGTCCTCCACCTTCTATATGTCCTCAAAAAAAATAAATGAGCTGTGTAATGGGAACAGGTGCCAGCAATAAAGCCTAGAAACTCTATTTGTCCTCCTAGGAAATTGTCATCTCTCTACAGAAGTCGAGCCTGGCACTGTCGATAAATATAGACAGCATTTTGATAAAGATAAATTAGAAAGCGGTTCTTTGGTCTTGTGAAGAGAGCTGGTATTGTGGACAGCTGTTTGGCTGCTGGAGCTACATTTAATGAGATTTATGCACAAAATTGTTTGCCCGTTTGAGTGCGACATTTCACAACGGCACCGAAAACAATCGGGTGTTGTGGGATAAGTACCTTTTACAGTATATCAAGGTCAAACCTTTTACTTGATGTACTTAACTAACCATGTAAAATATTACATCAGCAAGCCTATGAGGCACTTAGAGATATATTCATATTTGCATAATGTCCTCTGTAAGTTAGTCTGCGGTCCTTAAGGGTGTTTAGAATAACTGCATGCAAGAATATACTTAATCCAATCTCATTTTAGCTTTTGCTCTTTTAAGATTTCAAAATTAATAAATCCTCCTGATACTCCAAATTACCATGAGCTTTTATAAGCATAACTTTGTAACTTTAACCCATTTATGAACATACCCTACAGGCATATGTACTAATGAATAAGAAATAACATTAGAAGTTTAAAGATGGTCTCTTTATGAAGTAATGTAAGAAAATCCTGTTAGCTGGATCAAGTACAAAAGTGTGATTTCTTAAAAATAGAAAATCCTTCACAAAATTACTTGTAATTACAATAACCAAAGGATAAAAAGTAAGAATAGTTTAAGTATTGTGCATTATTTAACTTGGTACATGAAATATGTTTTATGTATATGTATGAAGCATGCAAATAGAAATCTGATCTAAAGTGTGCTTCCATGGCTACGGGATTTCGAGTTATTTATTTATTTTCTATTGTGCTAGATTCCTGTCAAGAATACTGACAGATAAAGCGTTTTAAAATTACCTTAAACACTTGGTGCTTCTTCAAGTGAATTAAGCTCTTCTCTTGTTTGCCTCCAAGACATTTGGAAGAGATGGGAAAAATCTTACTGGTCAAAGGTTCTCCCCCAGCATCCCACAAGTTCTCCAGGCTCCACAAGCTAAAGACCTTCTTCGGAGAATTAAAAAGATTATTCAAAACTCATCTCAACAAATGGGTCAATAACTGACATTTCTCCTTCTGCTTGCCATGGGGTTGAAGCAGCAACCATCATTTGCCCACTATCAGGAGGCCTTACAACCCATTGAAAGAAACATCCTGGTGACCAAACCTGTTGAGTTGGAGAAGAGAAGGAGACTGAGTCCCAGACACTGATGCTGGTGGCTCATGGGGAAAAAACGGCCATGTGGGAACCACATGGAAGTGGGAAATAAAGGTTCGTTCTACCCACCACCTACTTAGTATGGGCAGAAAAACCCCAGAGCACCTCTTGCTTCCCCCTACACCTTCCCACTTAAAGTTAAACATTAAATGGGCAAACTATAGGGACCTCCCCCTTCCCAGTTATTACTTATTATGATAATCCATTTTGTTCTGTTCCCAGATCAGCCTTAATCACTATTCTCCTTTCACAAAATAACTAAAAAAAAAGGGGATTTTTATCTGGTATGAGCAGTCAGTGTGTATCATCAGAGCTGCTTTAGATCAATGGAACTATGATACTAAGAAAAGCTGAACAGCTGGCCCCGAGACCTCAGTGTTCCCAATAGATTAACTCCGCTGATTTCCTAAGAGTGGCATTTCAGCATATCGAGAACGTATTGCTTTCAGGAGGAGGACAGGTGCAAGTCCCAGGCGTCAAAGGAGTCACCCTTGTATTGTAGGGAATCTGAAGTGTATTGACAGGTCTCACAAGGAAAGCCGTTTCATTCATCACATGTTGACTTTGGCACGGTTTTGCCCTGCTCAGCGGAGCAAGGATGAAATAAATTTAAAGCAGTGACAGCCGCGGTTTTGCCAGGTGGGTGTGCTACAGAGATGCTCCACCGCTCTTCCACTGGATGTCACTCTGACATTGAGCCCAACTCTAGACTTTCCACAGACCAGGGTGGCTTCGTTCAGGGAATAATGCAAGAGCTGGTGGAGAGAAAAGCTAAGTGACTTCTTACTAAAGCAGCCTCAGGTACCCAATAACTCTTTGAGAAGTGGGAGAGTGCTTTGTCACAGGGATTGACGGGGCAAGACAGAACACAAGGAGTAATTCTTCAGCCTCAGCAAAACAAGGCTGGGAGGGGATAGATCTGCTGTAAATAAATCTGTAGATTTAATGCTTAGAGGGAGAAACTACTGAAGCTAAAGGACTGAAACGCTATGAACATAAGACAACCTTGATCTTATTTAGACTGGAAATTAGAGGAAGGTTTCAAAGTGTAAGATCAGAGAGGGCATGAAGCTGCCTGGCTGAGGGGGCTAGCAGGACAATTCTCCCTCTCCACCCAAGAAAACAAACCCCAGCTGGGATTAAAATAAACCTCAATGTATTTATGAATGGCACTTCACCACTGTGTGGGTCAGCAAGTGACTTAACTCTGTGACCCAGGTCTCTTCAGTCAGCGGCAGCATTGTAGCTATGACCCACCTCTACTACGTACTAAGGCAAAGGATTTTGTATGGAGTACAGTCCACAGCTGAGGACTGGAGATATTTCTGCCTCCTGGCATCCTCCTGCCTGCCCTACTCTGGCTCTGTCACAGTTACAACACGAGGGGACAGACAGACAGGACTAAGAGATGTCCTGAATGGGGCAGGTTTTACAGCACCATAGTTAAAATCTCTGGGAACTGTATTTATCTCAAGTCATTAATCAAAGCAAAGGGATACCCTCATGCAATGCTAATTAATAGCTGCTAGAGATGTTACCTGTAGTATCCCAAGAAATGTTTCATTAGAGGCAAGTTTGTTTGTTTTTAGAAGAAATTTCAGATCACTTCCCTTGCAAAGCCTCATGGGGATGGTGGCTGAAGTGCTCTCCACAGTCCTCCTCTGCCCCATCTAGCAGGTGAGATGCCATGATATGATTGAGCCTGAGCACACAGAAGCTTCAGAGAGCTTCAGGCCACCTCCTGCTTTCCTTGCACAAGGCTGCACTGGAGACTGGGGATGCTCCCCTGCAGCAGACACATCTGGATCCCCAAACCTCCGATCTTGCAGTGGTGCTGCCATGCATCTGCTCCAATGGCACAAATTGCCAGGGACAATGGCACAATTGCCAGCTGTAGCTGCTCTCCTCCACAGTGCTTGCATGAGGGATCCCCCCTGTGTCTCACCCTTGTTCTCCACCTTCCCAGGCAGGTTGTTGGAAAGATGGCCAACTAAATCACTACCCTAGTCATGAAGAGAAACCCATTCACAAAGGAACTGACACCATCTCATTAAAACAGTAATTATGAGTTTAGTCATCTAGACCTTTGTAGTCCTTATCAGCACTTAAAGTCTTCTCCTGCCCTTCACAGTCAGCCTCTGTATGTATGACAGAGTATGATGAAGACTGAAGAAATGGCCATAGACAGGTCAGAGTTTGGCTAAGCCCATCTATCTCTCTCTAACCAAAGACAGAAACTCAGGTACCTCACAGCCCCACACCAACAGCAGTTATGAAAGGGAAGGATTTTTAAAAAAGCAGTGTTAGTCTCCTAAAAAAACAAGATGCAAAAAATTAACTCTTTTTCCTCCTGTTTGTGATGATGGATTCTCATGGAACATTAAGCAGGCCTTGCAAACGCCAGTCAAGGTCAGGCATCTCAAGATCAGGCTACTCTCACTAGTCAGAAAAAGACCAAATCTGGAACACAAGCAGGGCTTCTCGTGCTCATATGGATAGTTGTATCATGATGTATATGAAGCAAAAAGCCTCTTCCTTTCAAATAAAGCATTGAAAGGAATCTGGTTCAGACTGCAGTGCAAGATCTAATGGGAAAGTATGGAAAATATAGGAACAGGCAAGATATAGCGAGCGTAACGGAATGAAACCGTAGCGATAGAAGGCGAATGCAGAGTGTGATTGAAGGGAGGCAAGCTGGGCAGCTCTGGGAAGGCCACACTAGTGTCCCAGTGCACAACCCGAATACAAAACCAAAATGGAGCAATTTAAAAAAAATATAAAGTAATTCAGAGGTCCATGAACTTCTAGAGGGAATTACCAGTGTGTCCTTGACAGAGAGAAAAGAGGGCAACATTTAACAGCAGTAAAAGTATTATTTTGCGATAGAAAGATTATTCTTTACATCCAAAATATGAATTCCTGCCCACAGAATATACCTATTTATGAGTGCACGATGATTTTATGTCCACAGACAAGAGTGTCAAATATACAGAGAAAAGATGTCACTGAACCTTAGCCATATGACAAGTTTGAAGTGACTTTACCGCCATATTACTGAAATTATCACGGAAAGAGGAGTTTGACGTCCCTAGATTTCTTAAAGGATGAATAATTTCATTTAATTCCCACGCTGAATAACAGATTTACTTGTAAAAGCTCAGACTTTCATTCTGCGCTCAGGGTAAGCGCCCAGGCTTTGGGGAAGAAACACTGTCTTTTCTTTTATACACAACACTAAGTTCGAGACAGCCCTTCAGCTGTAAATCTCAATTCCCCTCATTTACTGGGCCATCACTGATGCCTTCCATAACAGCAGAAGTCGGAGATTTGAGAGTTTTGAAAGGGTTTAGATAACACAAGTCCCATCAGACGCAGGGAAACCGCTCCTGCAAATCCTTCAGGCAGCTCTAAAATATTTGCCTAAATTCCTTCCCCCTCCCTTTGCATATTTTACAGAAAGCAGGCACAGCCCCGGAGAGCAGCAGCGAGGGGAGAGGAGGTTATGCCATTATTGCTGCCAGCAAGGTAAAACAAGAGAATTGCCCATCAGCATGGCAGCAAAGGTCAAGAAAAGAGACTTAGAGGTGCCACCAGGTTTGTCCCACACCGCGTAGCTGTCACGCACGGTGTCAAGTGGGTGGCATTCCAGTGCCGTGTTCTCCAAGGTGAAGTCAGCCACATACAACAGTTGGGGCCGGAGATGAAAACACTTCCTAAAGGTTGCAAGTTACTACTGACCACAAGAAGAAAGAGACCTTTAAAAAACTGAAGAAAGGGGAGAAATCCATCCCATTTCAATCAGCCGATGGAATGGAAATGGAAATATTTCCTCCCAAATAGCACCGTCAGCTTCAAGCCTGATTCTCCTTTAGGGGACAGAAAGTTTGATAAAAATGCAACACCCTGGTGCTGATTATGATAAATGCTCATTGAAGATGTATTTTGGTGGCGATAAGGAGCTGCGTGACCTTGTGGAGACCCAGTGCTCCAAGGCAGAGACTCAGGGGGGCGGCAGCTGCACCTCCGTATGAGAGCAGCCCCTTCTGCATGGAAAGCAAATAAAGAAATGAGCTCAGCTCTGACATAAACCATCTTTTAACTCAATTACTGTTTACAAACACAGCCCTGCTCCTGTCTGGGGAAGCAGAGCCCAGATACTGTCAAGCTGGATAATGAAATGGAAAAAGGGAGAAAGGAAAAAAGAAAAAGAAAACAACCACCCACCCTTTGCTCCAACATCCCTCCTTTTCCCTGGTCCTTTGGAGAAACCCATCCAAATCCCACCCGGAGACTCGGCGAGGATTGGCCTCCCAAGAGGAGCAGGCAACATAAAAGTCCGGAATGCGCTCTGTCCTACACCCATCTCGGCACAGCGTTTGAATATTGGATTTAGTGTTGTGCTTCCACAGATATAAAATTAGGCCGACAGAAGTCTGGATTCGGGCCCTTGCTCCATACTGCTAACTTGTAGAGAGCCGGTAGCCAAAAGCATTTGGAACGGTTGTCTCTCTCCAGATGCTGCCATTCATTTCTGTGGGAACAAGACCACTTACATCTAATTACAGTTTCTGCTCAAATTAACAGGACAGAAATGACAGGAAAGAAAGAAAGAAAAAAAAATAAAAAGAAAGAAAAAAAGAGAAAAACCCACACAAGCCCCCCACTTCTCCAGACTAACTGGGAGACCTTTCGTCAGCACAACTTATAGAGCGGTTCACATTCAAACACACCAACTTTTAAAGTAATTTAAGGTTCACACGTTTCAACTGCTCGGCTTGTCTCCTCAGTTTATTAAAGAAACAGCAAAAGGGAGAGGAAACAGACTGTTTTAAGATCTCCTGTTTGTGAGAGATGTGTTAAAAGATCACGCAGTCAGCTATGGAATTCGTATCATCATGGCATAAAACTTTATTTTCAGTTTCAAACCAAATGCCAATCGCACCTTACGTCACGTGATATGGACTAGAAGTTAGACAAAGACAAGTTTTCACCGATATTGCATGTGGAGTGAACAATATGAATGCAGTCTTACATGGGAAACTCATCTTCTTTCACTTAATTGTGGAAATCAGGTCTAATTGCAGTGAAAGGTTAAAAAAATCTGCAGTTTTCAGATGAGAATCAAGCCAGCCACATAGAATCACAGAATGGTCCAGGCCAGATGGGACCTCAAGGGTCATCCTGTCTGACCTCCCCAGTCAGCAGGGACACCCCCAACTAGACCAGGTTGCCCAGGGCCTTGTNGCACTTGGACTGGTCCAGACATGAAAAGGATGGAAAATTGAGGCCACTGTAAGGCCCTGAAGTTCCTTCCCTCTGTTTCATCAGACATCTCTAATGCAGTAGCTGCAGACACATGAGGGGTCTCCCTGTCTTGCTGGTGATTCGACATCCCATTCAGGTGTTCTCCCTGCCCAACCAACGAGCTGTACCTGCAAACCAATCTGTGCTATTACTCATTATTGCTTAATTATCCTGGTCCAACCTTGGAGAGTTATCATCTTGCTCAGATCTTAATCAATGCACGGTGCTTAAAATAATCCATATAATTTCAAAAGAGGGGGCTACATCAAAATAGTTAGAAAAAATAGCTTAGACATTCAGTGGAAAGTTCTGTTCCCTTTTTTTCATGTAAATTCATCAGCAAATGTTTGGGTATTACATGAAAAAAATAGTTGCAGCCTGGTTCTAAATAGGAAAGGGGCACCCAGAGCAATGCCCAGCTCTCGTACAGCGGAGGAACACGCACTGTCCCACCTCCTGATAATGATTGTTTAATTGTTTCTAAGCTCTGAGTGAATCCACGCCTCAGAGGAGCAGATAGATACAAGCAAACACTTCCCAGACCAGAGCAAGGAAGCTACAGACTTGAAAAGGAACGGGCAAAGAAGCTGCTGCTGGATATGGGCCCTCTGTCCCATGTTACAGGTGGGTAAGGGCCAAATACAAGTGATCAATTACACTTTATAGGACACTCATAACCCCTCCTAACACCCACGCTGCTGTCAGGAAATTGTCCTAAATTTTGAAAGATATTTTTGCCCTGTATTTCACAAAGGGACACAGTTTTAAAGGATCTGACAGCCAGGTCCAGCTCCTGACTGGTCCCAAGGGACAAAGGAAAACCACAGACAACATCAGACGTCAATTTTGTGTGTGCCAGTTGTGAAGGCAGCTGATTACAGAGCACAGATTTACAGACTGCAACACACAACATTTGACTTTTCCTTCTATTTCAGCAGCAGAGCCCTTAAGACAGAGCAATCACAGTAAAAATCCTTCTCTAGAAGTACGGACTTTACCTCACACTGGGCAGCCTTTAAGAAACATTTCAAACCCGAGATAAACAAAAGAGCATGAAGAAATATTATACAATACGAATCTAGACAAATTGATAGGAAAAACATGAATTAGTTTTAACTGCAGCTTTTCTTCCCTGTCCTTTTCCTTTGGAGAAAGGAAGGCTCTCCTTTTGCTCCCATTTACTTATTCCAAACACACAGACATGGTGTTTCAGCACATTAACCCCGTTTAAAAGGCATTTTCAAACCAACACTGCAAGATTCCTCGCTAAAGATCTAGCCCAGTTTCCACTGAAGTCAAGATTTGGAGCTCAACATTGGACCTCTAAGTTGAGATCTTCAGAAGCTTCCCAGTGACTCCCAGTGTGTCCACACAGTTAGTTGTGTCTGAGCCTGATCCTGAACTCACAAATCATTGGCACAGTTAAACCTCAATGCACCTGTAGTACGATTCTTGAACACCTTCAGAAAGCGTAGGGTAACAGGGGCAGGACCTTAAAGATCATCTACTTCCAACCCCCCTGCCATGGGCAGGGACACCTCCCACCAGACCATGTTGCTCCAAGCCCCATCCAACCAGCCATTCTGGGGATCTGTGAGGGAAGAGGACGTGAACTTCTTCCATAGGTGGTATGGTAGGAGCTCAGGCTGAAGCAACAGCTTCTCAGGATGCTCCTCAACTACACTTAGCTGGTGGTGTTAAATCCACTGTTTGACTTTGCACCGAGAGGGACTGCACGTGGTCACATGGTTGATGACAGCAAAGCAGAAACAAAGCAATTTATGAGCACTTTTGCAGTGGAAACTTAAATTAAGTCGATGTGAATATTGCCACTATCGCTGAAGATACCAGTATACTTAAAATTCAGGCAAATTCATCTGCTGAATCCAATCTCTAGAATCTCCCTAAAAGTCCTGCTCTCCATGGAACCAATATCCCAGACAAGCCTTCCAGGGAGGTTCCATGGAGTGGAGATCCAGGGAGGCTCCATGGAGTGGAGAACCACAGCAGTACAACTCTACTTCAATATATATTTATTCATTTTTTAAACAAGTCAACATAGTTTTAGCTTCCTGGAATTAAACTCACACTGGTAGCTATAACAAGAGACCAAGAGGCACGAATTAGATACAAGAGAAGAAAAAAGAAGCTCCTACCTTCAAGGTGCTAAAAGATTCAAAATAATTTCATATGAGACTAGCTAAGTGTTGATTTTTTAAATTATTTTTTTTTCTGGATAAAAAAAAAAATATCACAGAGGATTGAACTTGTATAACAAGGAAACAGACAACCATCAATTTCTCATCAGCTTGCACCATCTTAGGCTTTCCCGGAAGAGATTTCTTTCTAGCCAAATATTAGGGATGTTGCCAGTTGGTTCCAAGGATAAACTCCTGAAAGAACAGCCACTAAGTTGAGAGGTTTAAAGCTTTGTCTAGAGGGAACGCAATAGGGAATGTGCAACAGAACAGATTTTTCACTTGAGATTCATTCCAAGAGCTACAAAACTACCACAGTTCCCCAAAATATAGGGCAGATTTCCTCAGGTTATTGCCTTACACACATGTCCACACAGCCAACGATTAAAAATTCACAAGAACATCTTGCCATACGGCTCAGCATTCAACACGCTTTCCAGTCTCCGACTCTAATCTTACCTTGAGCGTTCCTTATCTCAGGAGGGAGCTCAGACTCGCAGTTAAGACAGGACCAGGCAAGCAAAGCCAGAAGAGTTCAAGTCCCGGTCCTGCTTTGGAGTTTTGAAGAACTTGGTTAAGTTAAGTCAGTGCCAAGATGCAGCTTTCCATATGTAGAATGGGAACACCACCACTTGCTCTTGGTTCAGTCTCTCCAGATCCCAAGTTATTTAGAAAATAGTTTCTCACCATAGATTTACCTTTTGCTTTGTACAAAGCAGGACATCCCATGCCACCAGAACCCTGAAGGAATGCAGCAACATTAGTGAAAGCTAGTGAAATAATGCCAAAGAACATCAAAGCGTATGCAGCTAAAAGCCAGGTTAGAAACAAAAAACCTCTCTGGAATGTTTTAAAAAAAAAAATTGATCCTGCCTTGAAGACCATGAATCAACCACATCATTGCTCCTTAATATGGCTCATCACTTAAGAATTGTTTCTTCTCACATCCTGATATGAGGCTTCTGAGTCTAAAGGGATTTCATCTCTAATATTTATTGAGTGAACACCAGGAAACAGGAGGTCAGTTTTCTGACTCCTACCCCAACAAAAGCTGAACCTAAAACTGACAGGCCTGATGGAGAGCCTTCAGGATGAAACTCTCTGGCTAATATAGGCCAGCTCTCAGGACAGATGATCACAGTAGATGTTGATAGTTTAAAAAAAAAAAAAAAGACAATAAAAAAATATAGACAATAAACAAACAAATAAATAAATAAATTGGCTAATCCACTGTGGCCAACTATCAGCTCAGGGCTCACAAGCCAGCAGCGATTTCTTGCTGTATTGACACACAGGCTGTGCAGGGAGGAGTCACAGAATCATAGAATCATTTAGGTTGGAAGAGACCCTTGGGATCATCGAGTCCAACCATCAGCCCTACTCTACAAGTTCTCCCCTACACCAGATCCCTCAACACCACATCCAATCGACTCTGAAACACAGTCAGGGATGGGGACTCCNGGGAAGCCGTTGCAAAATTCTGAGGAGCAAACATCATCCCAAACACTTTAGGGCCATTTGGTGATTTTCTTTTGCATATGGGGGAAAAGAGGGATGTGTTCGGAAGAATACAGCCTGCAAATTGCTCACCCCGTTCCCCTAAGCCTCCTAAATCATCTGGAGGTGTCCCAGTTAAGCAGAAGTACAATCCCTATTAAAGTGGCACTCATTGCCACTAAGCATCGTTGGACTTACACGATTTCCCTTGTAGATGTCTGGATTAAGTGGTTTTGCCAACTAAGCACCTCCTTTTTCTGATTCAGCGGAGCGTACTGAATCGTCCGTATTTTAATGCTTTATATATTTCAAATAGCATGAAAAACGGGCTGGTTTTGTGGAAATTAAAATACAGTTTATCTGTTGCACGAATTTTCAATACACGTGAGCTCCCAGTGCGTGCGGAATACATTTCATCCCATCTATACATACGGCCCCGCATTATGTATATAGCGGTTTTCAGCGCGCGGCAAACAGCCTCCCCGTGCACTTACCCTGGTCTGATAACATTCTCATGAAAGAGAAATCATATGCTGAACGTCAGAATTATGTCAGCACACAAAAGGAAGGGGAAATAATAAATAAATAAATAAACAAAATAAATAAGCCAGCCCCGAATCCAGGCACCTTGAAGCAAAGCTCTGAGAAAACAGCCCGTTCTCAATGGAAGAAAAAATTAAAAAAGATATATATAAAAAAAAAATAATCAGAAAGCTGGTGCATTGGGCAGCTTTCAGAGCACAGAAATGCCTCTTTCATTGGCCACTCAAAGCTCTAGAGTCACATCTGTTTGTGCCGGCCCGAGATTGGCACCGCCGCTCCCCGCTGATGAAAGCCGGAGCGATGGTGCCAACCTGCAGGAGGAAAAGCGTGGCTTTCAGGATTTGTCCTTTCTTTCCTTTCGCTGCAAGTAGTCTCATGCAGTGCCAAGGTGGTGGAAGGGGTGAAGCACACACCGGTTTGCTCGGGAGGATGAGGGGAATGGAAGGAGGAGGGGGTGAAGGGCTGGGCCTTCTTGCCTGAAAGCTGAACCTGTCACAGAGTTCTTCATTTTTTTGATGATAACACAGCGGGGTCAACAACAAACTGTGCAGGTCTGGAACCTTCAATATAGGAAGGACATGAACCTGATGGAGTGGGTCCAGAGGAGGAACCACAAAAATAGTCAGGGGGTTGGAGCACCTTTGCTACGAGGACAGGCTGAGGGAGCTGTGGTTGTTCAGCCTGGAGAAGAGAAGGCTCTGGGGAGACCTTATAGCAGCCTTCCAGTACCTGAAGGGGACTACAGAAAGGCTGGGGAGGGTCTGTTTACAAGGGCCTGAAGGATGAGGGGCAATGGCTTCAAGCTGGAGAAGAGCAGATTTAGGTTGGATCTCAGGAATAGGTTCTTTACTCTGAGGGTGATGGACCACTGGAAGAGGTTGCCCAGGGAGGTGGTTGAGGCCCCTTCCCTGGAGATATTCAAGGGAAGGCTGGACAAGACCCTGGGCAACCTGGTCTAGTTGGGGGTGTCCCTGCTGACTGTGAGGAGGTCAGACAGGATGACCCTAGAGGTCCCTTCTGGCCTGGACCATTTTGTGAGTCTGTGATCCAGACCACAGAAGGTTTGCCATTAGCTTCTGAAGAGGCAGCTTCTGTCACTGTGCCTCTGTGAGGCAAACACCCCACGCGCCCAGCCCTGAGGGTGACTGTGCCTGATGTTCAGAACAAAATCTTTATTAATTGCTTCCTTTTCAGGTGAGGCAGATCAAGCCCTCACAGCTTTTTCAGGATCACACGTTTGAGCCAGCGAACCATTCAGGCACTGATGACTTAGGGATTGCAAAGCCGACCATCCAGGTGCTTGGTCCCAAGAGACCCTACAGCTTTATGGTGGATGCCCCAGTTCCTTTACCAAGGGATGGGGAGAGCAGGCCTCTGTGTTTGGCTGATGACACTTTTGCAGCTCACAATTCAGCATGGTGCAGACAACTCACACTTCCATTTTTCTCCATCCTCTCCTGATGACACCCCAAAGAAACCCACCAGTCACCACACCAAACAATCTCAGGCACTAGAGCATGCCTTGAAGTGACACATCTACATGTGTCTTAAATACCTCCAGAGATGATGACTCCACAATCTCACTGGGCAGGCTATTCCAGTGCCTGACCACCCTCTCAGTAAAGCAATTCTTAATATCCAGTCTGAACCTCCCCTGCCACAACTTCAGACCATTTCATCTGCTCCTGTCATTATTCCCTTGGGAGAATTCCCTTTCAGGTGGCTGTAGATGGCAATGAGGTCTCCCCTCAGCCTCCTCCAAACTAAGCATGCCCAGTTCTCTCAGCCTCTCCTCACAGGACTTGTTCTCCAGACCCCTCACCAACTTGGCGACTCTCCTCCGGACACGGTCCAGCACAGACAAGGTCCAAGCTGATCCCTCCACCCTAGGATAGCAGGGGCGGGTCAGGGACACACATTTCCAGGTATGTTTATATTAATAGGAATTGATGCTGTGGCCCACAGACTAAGTCCTGAAATAGGGCTCATCCAGGAATTAAGACAAAGCTCAGGGTTCTACTCTTCTAATGAAACAGAAGCTGCAAATTGTTTGAAACGCAGGTTCCAAATATGGTTCCCTAATATTCAAGTGGAAAGCAGGGGCAGGAAAACAGTACATACCCTACACCTCCTGAAACAGCGTCACCAGAAGGAAAACAGCACAATGCCTGAGGCCAGATCCCAGGGAGGTTTTCTGTCCCTTCACAGGGGAACATTTAAAAAAAAATAAAAAAATAAAAGGATTTGGACTTGCAGCAGGACTGATATTTCAGCCAATCTCATTCTCATGCCTTGTAAAATGTCTGGGAATAATTAGATCTGATCCTTTTCTTTAATTAGGCTTGTGCCTCATTACAGTAGTTCACTGCCATGTCTTTATTTACTTGATTATATCTGCTCCACACCTTTGCCTTCCCTCATTCACCTAATCTCTAGCATCTTTTTTTCTTCCCTTAAAGCTCTTTAATTCTTTGATGTTATATTGGTTCCCCCCCCAATATGCTTTGTTTAAAAGAAAAACGATAGAAAATCCATACACAAAACAGAAGAGTCAACTGCATCTTGACAAACCAGGATTTTAAAAAGTCAGAAAAAGCAGATTCAAAGATGAAAGCTCATTCTTAACCCAGCTTCCTTCTTCAGAGACCTTAATATGATCTCTTTATGTAACTGTTTGCCAATTAATTCAAAATATAACGCAAGCTGCAATTTCTCAGAGACATGCATTCATTAGGTTTGTGGAGAATATATAGTTTTCAGACTTTGATTGATTTTTAAATCTCATTGAGACATACAGAACACGGCATCTTTTAAAGACATCAATTGTCCAAACAACCACTGCTTCAATCTATGAATTTACAAGAAACAGATGTTTTTCACATGGGTGGAAAACAGAATTTCCCCAGAACACTGGCAGGAACATTTATTCTTAGAGCAGTGACGAGCCCTGTTCAAGTTGTGACCTACATAAGGAGAAAACAGCAGTTCATCATCACAGTTTGCCTTTCTCAACACACCACCAAAGGTCATAAAGCAGGGGCCACCATCCCAGGCTTCGAGAGATCAGATTCCTGAACGTGTAAGATTATAACCTGTAAAAGTTGCTCTGGGCACTTGTAGTTATCACTTCCATCCTCTTGCAGATGCCTTTGCATTGCACTTGTGGCACAAGGACATGTGGCTGTATAGGTAGACACATACCTAAAAAGCAGCTCAAATCAAAAGAGGAATATGAAAGTTCTTTCCCACCAGTTCTGCTTGAGAAAAACACATTTTAAAAGTGAAGAGTCAGAGTTTTCACAGGCACCATTTGAAAGACCTTTCAGATTTCATATCTAAACTGTGATGCTACCCCAAGGTTGTTCAGCTGATCCTTCAATGCAACAGCTCCCTGGCATACTCTGAAATATGAGGAAAGATATTAAGAAGCCATGAGCTATGGAATGTGGCATTAAGGTCTACTGGCCTGTGCTTCAGGTACCCAGAATATTCATTAAATAGGAAAGGATCTAATGGAGCTCAAGGGATTTAATTTTCAAGCATTCCTGAGTGGAATCTGGAGTCCAAGCCCTGTTGTCTTTCAGATATTTTCACTCCTGACTTACTGAAAGTGCTTCAAAGTCCCTGCACTGCTCTGCCTCCAGCTGCAGCACCGCTACCGAACAACGCTGTTGGTTGAAACTGGAGTCACTGCCCGGAAAAACAACAGGCATCCAAATTCTGGTATAAATCAGAGTATTCCCTGCATTTTTTTTTTTCCACATGTAAATTGCCTGAAGCATCAGACATGGTCCCATGGTGCCATATTTCATAGGACTGTGTAGAAAGACAGTGAGAATCTGAGATACCTTGCAGTACACACTGATTAGCTTCCAGGTGAGTCCTCCTCTGCAAGCCTCATATTTCAGAAATTCCTACCCAGACACCTTTGTCACAGACATTAAATGCATTAGTGCCTAGAATAATAAGCTAAAATAAACTGCCAGTTGAGCATTAGCACCCCAAGGACTTTGGTCTCTATTGGATTGGAGACCATACCAGCTCTGCAAGCACAGACACAACCCTCAGACCCTACTACGTTCTTCAAACACAGAATACAGACCTTACAATAGAAAGGGTACAAAATTCCTGTATAGATAGAATTCTTTGAGCGTGGTAGGACTCAAATTTCTTATGCCACTCGATCTTAGATGACACAAGTCAGATAGAAAATGAAAAAAAGCCAAGAAGCAGATTGACAAAGGAAGAGCAGGGGCAGAGTATGAAAAACATCTGACCAAGTCCCCTTGCTCCTTTGGCCACCCTGTTGTCACCTCGGCACTTCAGTGTGGATGGCAAACACACCTATTCCACAGGCACTGACCACTTGGACCTTGTTTTCTAGCAACACACCACACCTCTCAGGACTTTTCTCTCCCAACATGCAACATCTGAGTTAGACCAGGAGAACCTGAGTGCTCAGCTCAGCAACCCAGCAATATGCCTTTCCCAGGGAGAGCACAAGATCCTGCAGGGATTCAGAAGCCAAGATGCTATGTAGCACTGTGGTCCCTCTCTCAAGACAGCTACAGCAAGCCCACAAGGTAGGAGAGCAGAATGGGACAGCAGCATTGCCCTGCTGAGTGTGTGAGGCACCAGCTTTCACATTCAGGAAGCGGGAGCTAGTTCTGAGTTTCACATTCAGTCTGTGAGACCAGAGAAGTTAGCATAGGAATGAATGGAAGCCAGAACACAGCCTCAGATCTGGTTCAGAGAGGATTCAACAATGTCCCAAAACCTGATTTTATGGGGACAAATAATAAAAAAAAAATAAATCAGCAAAGCCTGTAACTAGATGACAATGTTGATGGGTTCCTCAAGAGTCCCAGACAAGCAGGTTCCTGGTCCTGTCCTCTTTCCTCAGACAAAACTACCAAAGAGAGGAATTTCCTCTGTGACAGAGCGTGCTGGAAGCATGCCCAGGCCCACCACGGCTCCATCCCAGTAGTTCAGTGAGGAGCCCCTGGTGCTATTCATGATCAAGAGAATGAATTCTATAGCTCCCTGCCCCACTGGCAGCCAAATTCCTCCACTGGCGTTATGCAAATCCAGCTCAGCCCCCTTGCTCCCCCACTCCTTCTCTCTATGTCATATTTTATTGAGCTATTGTTTCTCTAGGACAGGACAGAAAACATCATGTCTTGTCCTCCACTGACAGTCTCAAGCCACGCAAGAGTTTTACAAGCACGCACCGTGGGCTTATGCCCCATGCGTGGTAGCAGCTCTCACAACATGTGGGACCCACCAGATTATTATGGAGTGCAGCCCATTTCCCCAGCTGATGGGAATTCCCAACAGTGGGCTCCCACCTTGTCATCCAAGGTGCCCAAACGAGGCACCCAACATCATCCACTAATTGGCCCACGGCAGCTTACAGGCAGCTGAATTCCCCCGAAGACGGGGTTGCGTAACCGGGGTTTAACGGCGGATATCCTACGGCACCGGGCTCTGCCGGGATCCTCCGCTGACTCAAGTGCACGTCCAAAGCAATTACAGCAACCTGCCTCGTCCAGGCAGTTCACTGGTGGAGCAACCTTTTTATTTCTCCCACCTGAGAAAATAAAAAGCAGGAGAGAATTATTTGTCAGCTCAATCCCTGTGTTAATCTAGTTGCAAGTATAATGTGATTTCCCTCCTGCCCCGGTAGTAGGTATTGCAACACCTTACATATGGATCATTTTAATCTAATATAATCTGGCTGGCTAGAAAGAAGGTTTCCCTCCACCACAGCTGCTTGTGATTAATGCTAAACATACATGCCAAGCTTCAATCAGCAAGAGTGTGCATCTTAGCCAGGCCCTGTTTGGTACATCAACAGTAAACCCTATAAAATGCAGAAGATGCTGCAAAGCTTTACGTGCTTGAGTGATATCCAGCTTTTTTTCCAAATGCTTCCTCTATTTGCCATTTCTAATGGATCTATTACTTCTTTTCTTTATGCAAAACTCATTTAAAAGCTGCTGATCACAGAAGATAAGTGTCACCTCACCTTTACAGATAACAGACGGTGGACAAACACTCGTTAACTGTTTTGTCCTCTTCGTTTTACCTTCACCTATTGCAAACTTCAGCAAGCAGAGAAGCATTGCTGTTGAAATGAAGATCAAGCACATATGTTATAATAAAAAAAAAAACCCACCCAACAACCCACAGAGCCAATAAATGATAGCTTTTTAATCATTATTAAACACAAACATGTATTCTTATTTTACTATAATTATCAAACTGGGATTAATATAATCTTGTATATTGCTTCCCTTCACGGTGAATTAAATTATGTAAAAAGTCTCCCACTAGTATTCTTCCCCAGCAAGCAACATTTCAATTGTAAATTTGCCTTTTGGAGTCGTTAAATTACACGCAGGCACATTAAAAAAGGCCGATACTATGGATAGTGTGTGTCCACTAATCTGTAAATAGACTCCCGGTCCAGGACTCATCTCTGAAATGTGGCATCAATTGCACAGGCTCCCATTTAGTTTTAGTTGAATAAAGCCATACTAGATACGCAAATAACATCAAACTTGCCGGATTAGAAAGGGGCACCTCGTACTCTAAATCATGATTGTCAATCATCACCCAGGATTAAGGGATATAGTTTAAAAACCTAAAAGCAAGCACTTCCTTTTAACTTCTGCCTACTGTGCATTTTGGATTATCGCCCAGAAACAGTATTACTTGAAACAAGGCTGCCTCCCTTCTACCGTCTCAGGGAAGTGCATCTTCACCATCTCCTACCCTCTGTTTGGAGAGGCGGGGAGGGGAGGGGGGCGGGGGGGGAAGAGGGAAATAAAATAATACAAAGTCTCAGCAAAGCATACAATTTAGATTTGAGATCTACTGCTGGCTGTGATTATATTTATAACTTGCTTTTCACAGAAAAAATGGGGGGTTATTTTTGGCTTAATAAGTGCTTTCTGAACACAGTCACCATTCTTACCACAAAGATGTAAGGCAGTTAAAAACCAGAGCAGCCACTCTATTCTGACACTGAACTGGCTGCTTTCCTCAAGACCAACTTCCTCACAAAGGCTTTGGAAAAAAAGAATTACCTGGAATGCGTTGCATTGTCCTCACAAAAAACGGAGAGCATCATCCCATGGATGATTCCGCTTGTCCTCCTGCACATGAGAGTCAACACCCAGCCTTCCTTCTCCGTCCCACATCTCTCCCTCCACCACGTCTCCGAGGTTCCCCTGACTGAGCTACAAGACGCTTCGGCAAAGACAGTTGTCACTTCTAAAGCCCCTCCTTTGCCATCAGAAAAAGGCCATGGAGAGGGAGATTGGGACTGTTTAGTTTGGGGAAGAGAAGGCTGAGGGGAGACCTCATCACTCTACAACTACTTGAGAGGGCATTGTAAAGAGGTTGGTGCTGGTCTCTTCTCGAGGGCAATTAGCAACAGAACAAGAGGGAATGGCTGCAAGCTGCAGCAGGGTAGGGTTAGGCTGGACATGAGGAAACAATTCTTCCCAGAAGAGTGGTCAGAGCCTGGAATGGGCTGCCCAGGGAAGTGGTGGAGTCCCCATCCCTGACTGTGTTTCAGAGTAGATTAGATGTGGTGTTGAGGGATCTGGTGTAGGGGAGAACTTGTAGAGTAGGGCTGATGGTTGGACTTGATGATCCCAAGGGTCTCTTCCAACCTGAATGTTTCTATGATTCTAAATCCACGCAGAAGAGAAGCTGCAATAGGAATCAGACAGAAAGAAGCTGTCTATATGAACAAGGACCTGTCTGCTCCGTTTGAAGGCATTTCCATCAGTGGTTCTGTGCTTCCGTTCCTTCAGATACCTCCAGGGACAACAATATACACCCCATCATTCACCCAGTCAACGCTTGCAAAGCACTAAGGTAACACCACATTGTGGCCCATTCAAGTTATTCAGGCATGTAAAACCTCTTCAAAACTATGGGATTTAAACATCCCGATACTTCTGTGGATCCGAGTTTCTGAACTGGGTGCTGCAGTTGTTGAGTCCGCTCAGCTTTCCATTGCTGATACCTCAAATCTCCTGCCAGGAGATCATCCACTAACAGTTATCGGCACCTATTTGAGTGCATGTGTCTCCCCTTGTCTCTCCCTATATATATTTATACACACACCTATACATACCGTGTCTTTAAAAATCTTCTAAGTGCTGCAGTCAAGTTACAAGGAAGAAAGAAACAAACTGGAGGAGAATAAAGTGTCATCACTTCTATCCTATTCTATAGGAGAGGATTAAACCAACTTCTAAAGCCAATCAAAATTTTTCAGAAATCAGTATTTTTGGAATACTTTTATAGTTAAGACACTCAGCAGACTCTGGGGACAAGGGCCACATCCTCAGCCTCGGCTGCACTGACTTCTTCAGCACTGCCACAATCAAAACGAGTCAATGATCTTGCCCCTAAGGTACAGTTTATGGCTGCAGAGTGGTTAAACAAAATATACACTGGTTCTTTAAGCAAGAAGGGGAAAAAAAACTCAGCTAAGGCTAATCTTATCAACATATAACCTTTTAATCAGATTATTGAAACAACATGTTAATTTATGAAAAGTTCAGCATTCTATTAAATTGCAAACAACGTAGTGAATTGCAACCCAACAGGCTCCTTCATTGAATTCATGCAGCCACTCCTGGCAAAGGCATTCCAAATTTGAACTTAATTAATATTCCTACTCCTGGTTTCCATAGTTTCTTTTTAAACACGAGTACGAGCAGAAACTGGCAGTAACTTTACCCATATTCTCAATAATAACCCCCCTCCGGCTGTCAATATGTATGAAAGGAAAAATTTTTTGCATACCCCAAACAGCCTGTCATTTTCCTGTCTTTTGTCAAAAATATGTTGGCAACTTCCCCCCCCCCTCCCCCTTTCCCTTTTTTGCTTACACAGCTTAAGATGCTTAACTGTTTCTCCGCTTGGGTAACGAGCGAGGCACCTTCCCTACTTCGCCTATTGGAGAGAGAGAGAGCAGTAGCCATGCTCCTCCAGCTGCAGATGACAGACCCATTGCCAAATTTCATAGAGATGTGGGGAAAATAAACAGAAATAATAGTGCTTTCCTTGGAGAATCAGGAACTCAAGTGACTAAAATGCTTGAAGCGTTTCACGTTTTCTTTCCTTGCCTAGAAATTCCAAAAAGGGCTAATGTCCACCTTGGACCAAGAATTTGTTACTCTAAATAAGCTTTAAAGCTACTCTTCTGTTCCTACATGAAAGGGGACTGTGATTCACCCAAGCGATACCCGGGCCAGCCTGAATACCAGGAAAACAGGGCAAGAAAGTCTCATTCACTTGGGTAAGCTTTAAACCAGGATTTGTGATGGATTCCAGTTCATAATCCAATAGCCCTATAAGACTGCTCTTTTTCTAGACCACTTGAGGGCAACAGTTGAGGCACTTTTCAACAGGTTCCTGCTAAAGGATGAGTTTTTGCCTTAACACACAGATCTTGCGATGCCTTGCATGTCACCTCCATCACAGACTTCAGTGTCCCATGTCAGGGACTATACCTAGAACTTTTTCCATAACTGAAACCCACATGTAAGTTGAGGGTCTCACCATGGATACATCCAAACTGATTCTTCTCTCTGAATTTCTAGGAGTGGGTTTTTTTTTTTTTTAGCCCATTAGTCCATTTTAACCAAACATGGCAGAGAAGATTAAAAAAACAACCCTGTGCAAATAAATTTGGTGGAAAACATTCAATGTAAAGTTCAGAAATACAAATTAGTGCCTTACTAAAAAGCTACAGAGTGAGCTCAGCAGTAGTGTGCTCCTTATCCCACCTCTCAACCAGTTTAAATTTGTGAACTGGTGCCCGGTTACCACACACATTAATGTATATCTCACAAGGATACACAAGACAGATGGCCACTCCTCCACCCAGGGGAGACACCATACCAGAGCAATTACAGGAGTCTTAGGAGTCTTCAAGGGGAGGTACCTGTTGGACATCATTCCCCAGGAAACCAGACTTGGTTGACTCAGATGTTCAAAGAGCAACCCTTACACAGAAAAAATAAGCAATTAACACCTCCCTCACAAAATAGGATTTAGAATCACAGAATCATTTTGGTTGGAAAAGACCCTTGGGATCATTGAGTCCAACCATCAGCCCCACTCTACAAAGTCCTCCCCTACACCAGATCCCTCAACACCACATCCCATCGATACACACAATCAGGAAACCAGCCCTCTGCACCTTTTTTCCAGCTCTGCTGAATCCCTCTTCTTTATGGCTTGAATTCAATATTGACCCTGCTTTAAAAACAGGGGCATGGACCAGATGACTTTCTGAGGTTCCTTTCCATCTGAACTACCCCGTGTGTATCATACGCCTGGGAATACACACAGTGAGAACTACACTCACAACACAGCAAAGTGCAGTGGCTGCAAGGTTAGACTACAGAAAAATCCAAGTCAATACAGATTAAGCTCACATATGATAAGCTGGCACAGTGAGTCTATGGCATACTCTCAACAAGCACAGGAGACACTGATGCCATGAACCAAACAATCAAACATTCAACACAACAAGGCAACCTTGGGATGGATAGGACCCGTGGTATCTCACTCCATCAAGGTTGATTGTCAACCACAACTTCCAAGATTTTGCAGAATACAAAGCCTGCCTCCAGGGTACCACAGTGTAAAAAAGATGATCTTTCAACCTGTCATTCCAAATTCTTCTGTTTTATTGAGTTGAATCAAGCAGGATCTGTTAGCAGTTGCCTCCTGTGTTGCCAGACGGGAAAACTCAAAGCCACCTGTGAATCAGGAGGGGACAAGACGACAAGCGACTGAACTGATAAAGATCCTACTCTTGGACTAGTTCCTGTCTATCCTGCCAAATATGCCTTGGCTGAAGAGTGTGTGGTGGTCTGGGAGGAGGGATGAAGAGAGGGGAGGGAGTACTGAGGACTGAAACTGCCTCCAGGTCAGACAGCCCCCCCAAGGCAGAGTCTAAAGAGAATGGCAGGTCAGATGGAAGCCCCCTAGGAGAGACTGGACATGTGAAAAAATGTCCAGGCAAACCCAGGATTTTCTTCAGGAGACAAATAATTTCTCCATCTTGGTGGTAGCCTTCAGCCTTAGGGACTCTCAAAGGCCTGAGCTGAGGGAATTGTCTTACAAAAAAAAAATAAAAAAATAAAAAACTGATCAGGAAGCCCATTTTTGTCCTTTTGATGGGACAAAAATACATTTTGTGGTTCACAGTTCATAACAGCGAGAAATGGAAATATGATGGCTTGAGATACCATTCATTGTTGCAGACAGAAAAAAACAACAAGCCCAAACACTGTAATTCTTCAGCTCCCCTGGGAAGGAGAACAGAGAATCATTACTATCTGACAACCAGTAGCTAGAAGATGGATCCTGGAAAACAAGAGAGTGAAAATAGTGAAGACATATGAGGGCAGCTCATAAGCAGAGCCCTGCAGGAAGCAGACAGACATGAGGTGTGCCCCAACAGGCTTGCCAGAGCAGCTCTGAAACAGCAAAAAGCCCAAGAAGTCACTCTGACCAGGACCAGCACAGCAGAACTCCACCTGTGAAGGAAAGTTCACTGTGGAAAAAGAGATCCAGAAAAGGAACTTCCAAAGACAACAGAAGAAAGTCCATTTCTACAAGAAGCCAGTGATGGAACAGATGGATGGCATCTGTAGATTGTTGAACTTGTATCGTACCTCATTGTGCAGTCTTAGACAAATGCACAATCATCAGTCGACCAAACGGTCAGACAGCAGCTGTCACTCATGCAGGCAGAGCTGGGATCCAAGGGGGAGCAAAAGGAGAGGGCCTCTTCTTCTCTGCCAAGGACCAGCAGGTGTGGAAAGAGAGAGATGCCAAGCAGAAGGGAAACCAAGCTAGAAGAAAACTCATTGTGTTTGAAGTTAGCCAGTGTCAGATTAAAGAAATCAAAGACTTGTTTAGAGCAAAGCAAAGAGAAATAAAGGAAGCATCTTTCAGATTTCAGTCCAAGCCTTTTGTCCAGTTTAACCTCTTTTCTCTTGTTCCTCCATTTGCTTGTTTTCTTCAGCAGTCACAACAGAATGGCTCCTCCAGAAGAGGCTCACCCCTTGGCTTTGAGATCACCAAAGTGACCAAGATCAAAGCAATTGGGGAAGCGCAGTTTTCATGCCTGCATCACCCTGCGGGCTAACGTGCTTCCTCAGGCAGCGCTGCCACTGGGGATCAATCCACACACAACGCTGTGCCGTGGCAGCCAGAGTCACTGTGTGGCCTTTGCAAAGACAACTACCAAACTCTGAAGAGGCAGTACTTGTCTGCTACCAAGTTCTTGGTTCTCTAGTCTACCACCAGACTTCCAAACGAAACCAAAATCAGCTCTAGATTCTTCCATTTGCAAGGGAAAACGAAATATAATGAGCCAAGCAAGCTGAAAGGGCTGAATTCATCACAGACAGTCTTCAGGGGTCAAAATTACAAGTATCAGTGGGCTTCCTTGGCCTCTACAAGTAGGTGAGGCAATCTTAGCCTTCAGGCATCTCATTTTAGCTGGTCTGAACAAGTGGCTCGTGCCCCCTTTATAACCGATGAAGCAGCTGAGCCTCTCGTAGGAAGTAAATCATCTGTCCTACTTTAGTTGTATGCCAGGATGAATCAGGCTTTGGAATAGCTCCCTTCTCTCTTCACCCGTGATGTAGGGAGCCTATACAACTAGCGTGGCACGCATTTAAATTCCCAGAGTGGGAATTTGGTGGTATCAGTCCCTCAGGATGTTGCCATGCCTTGAGAACTGCTCCGCTTTCGCCTCTTTTGGCTCCAGTGACGCCTTGCATGGCAGTGCAGAGCAGCTGTGTTGTCTTCTCCAATTGTGTTCCGCTGCAGGATTGGCTCCGGTCCATTTTCCCCTTGGAATCCACGTGGTTTGACATTCAAAAATAACATCCCACTAAATGAAAAGCAAAAAATAAATAAAATAAAAAAAAATTTAAACCCCATTATGCCACTCTCTCCTGGCATCCTCAGAACATCTAGAGCTTTCTACGTCTATTTTATACCGACCACGTTCTGCTCAAGAAGGAGAGCCATTTCTTGTCTTCCCCAGCACGAAGCAATTTGCTGGCACGTAAAGTTAAAAGGAAAGAACACTTGAATTCAAAGTTCGAGACAAGTGTAAGAGCGGACCTGACAGCACGCTCTGTCGCTCGCGGGGTTTTATTAAACGAAGGTGACAGACTCTTACAAGTTTCTGAGAGCCAAGGGCAGACATTTCTGGGCCTGATTAGGACCTTATTCAGTCCTGGAAATAGAGAACAAAGATGAACTCTCTTCTGTAGCCGGTATCGCTGTTGCTTTCTGCCCTCCCAACATGACTGAGCAGCTGAGCACTAAGCACTCCCGTCGAATCATTATTTTCTGCCTTCTCTCTTTAAGCTAGGTCCCCAACGTTGCTAAATGTACCATTTTTTACAGGAAACAAAACAGAAAACTGCCCACCTTCCAGTTCCTTACCTCATACGGTGGGGTCTGAATTGAAAACACCACCATGGAGTGAATTACGTGTTGCACAAAGAATAGCTTGGGTTCTCTCCACGTGCGTGGTGTCTTAAATGGGAAACAAACTGGGGTTTGGATCATATTGCTGCCGCATGAGGCATTCTCCCTCTGGTGGTCTGATCTGAGGGTACGTTCTGGAATAATTTCCTAGAGGGAAGCTGACAGCTCTTTCACACCCTTCCCCTCCTCCCTACACACAACCAGCAGTATTATTCTTACAGGATCGTTATTTATCGAGAACGAATAAAGTAATTTCCTTTAAAGCAAAGCGCCTTCATAGAGTAAAGACTTCAAAGGGCTCTTTGCCCACCTCGGTAGGGACTACCACCACCTTGGAGGTGTGTCTGTTTCTCTCCCCAAAAGCCACCCTTAAGCTAATTTTCATTTTTGAGAAAAGAGACATTCTTTGTTGCTAACACCACCACCACCTTAGCACCTCACTCGCCAACAAATTAAGTGCTATCAGCTAAACACGCTCCACCGTCTGCTCCGAGTTATACACCAGTCATGGTAGGTTTTAATTTGATTAGCAATTGGGCTAAAAGCAGCTAAATAAAAATTATAATGCCCAAGAGCCACTTAGACTTGTTCAGACACTTTAAATACCAAATCCCTTCAGCAATATAATATTATCTTTATAGACAAAACTGAGTTTAAAAGTACAAATCTAATTGATCTCAAGTGCATTGGAATTACTATATTTAGGCATTGGATTATGTACTACAGAAAGCCTCATGCTATGTAAGCAACAAAACTAATTGTGGAAAGACAAAGGTATGTGTCTAACGTGCTTATGGACTTTTAAACACTCGTGTTTTCATTGAAGCTGGCAAAGTTACAGCTGCTCACACCAGCAGTGAATTGGCACGGTGCCCTGTATGTCGAGCGAACATAAGCTGGCTATTTCTGATCTCCTTTAGTAGACCTGGACTTCAAGCCCCACCTCAAATTCAGTATAGTTAAGGCTCTCGCTGTTGCAAGAAATAAAAAAAAAGTAAATTAGAAGTCAGCAAGTTTATTCTAAACAGCTAAGCAAGACTTAGTTTGAGGAAGAGGAGGCTGAGGGGAGACCTCATCCCTCTCTACAACTGCTTGAAAGGACATTGGAGAGAGGTTGGTGCTGGTCTCTTCTCACGGGCAATGAGCGATAGAAGGAGAGGGAATGGCTGCAAGCTGCAGCAGGGTAGGGTTAGGCTGGACATTAGGAAAAAGTTTTTCACAGAGAGAGTGGTCAGTCAGTGGAATGGGCTGCCCAGGGAGGTGGTGGAGTCCCCGTCCCTGACTATGTTTAAGGGTAGATTGGATGTGGTGTTGGGGGATATGGTGTAGGGGAGAACTTGTAGAGTACGGCTGATGGTTGGACTTGATGATCCCAGGGGTCTCTTCCAACCTAAATGATTCTACGATTCTATAACTTGCTTGTCTTCAGTCTCAACTAGGGGCTGAGTTCATGCAAGGTGTTTATGGCAGACGCTTGCCAGAAGGATGCCATCCCAGAAGGATGCCAGGACGCTTTTAAAGAAGCTTTTCAAATGTAATATGCTATTTCAGAATGAACAAGTTACCTAGAAAAGAGAAAGGAGCTATTCATTTCCACAGCCATTTCTGAGATGGAAATAAATCAGCACAAAAAAAGACACAAAAAGGGAAAGATTCACTACTCTGGTTGAACTTGTGCCTGTCTGGATTAAGGAAGTAACTTCAAAGTCTTCAGGTGGATGCATGGATTCTGCCTGCTTTGAACTCTGCTGCTCCACGCAACCCAGTTGCCTGCTGGCAGATAGACATCCCTGGGAAGGAAAAGCAACAAAATCCACTTTTTTTCCCCCCTGAATACACCCCCTCATCTGCCACCTCAGAACAAAGCAGCTGTCAAGAACCACTGGCAGACACCGTGATTCAAGATCCCCCTCAAAAAGTAGGTGGCTCATCTCGTGCTGTGCTTTCTGCTGAGCACTGGAGTTTCCAGACAAGGACCAGAGAGAAGTCTCTCCTCTCCCTCTGCTTTTAGAAAAGGAGATCTATTCGTTAGTCAAACAGGATGACTTTACCCTCAGAGGCTTCCACAAAAATAAGGCATTTAGAGAGGAAAAACAACAGCCAACATTATCATAGAATCAT
>VZTM01013393.1:390023-427757 GCA_013400555.1 Jacana jacana
GGCCTCACCAGTGCTGAGCACAGGGGGACAATCACCTCCCTACTTCTGCTGGTAAATTGTTTGTTTCATTGCAGGAAACAAAACAGGTCTTAAAAGTAAAAAATAAAAATAATAAAAAAAGAAAAGGGAAGAGTGATCTCCATTTTTCCATCAGGAAAAAACCCCAGGAGGAATCCACAACCCAACCAAGGTTGTTTCCCAGCATGAATACAAGGGCTGAGAGCTGGGCCTTTGCAGTTTCTTTTCAAGATGTTTCCTAACAGGGTAGGGAGAGCAGGAACAAACCCAAAAGGGATCTAGATCAGGAATTCCACAGGAGAGCAAAAATCTTTCTAGGTTGAAGGGTGGTGTTGTTTTTTGTTTTTTTTAAATTATTATTATATCTTTAATTAGAAATTAAAACCGCACACACTGGGAAACAAAGTTAAGTGAAATCTAGCCCAGCTTTGCACATTTTAGCAATTCACTCTGCTGTCTGTAGAACACAGCAATATAAATATTGCTATCTCTGTTAAAATGAATTATTGACAATTTTAATACATGTTGCACAGTACATATTAATATAGAAAAATACATGTTATCAGCAGCGCAATGTTGACCATGTACTAATCCATTCCACCTGCTCAAATATTAGTGCAAATAATTATATATTTGTAATGCATCATTGCTGTCTAGTTTGAATCTCTGCCTCCAGAATAAATGTCTCTTCTCTGAAGTTGTTTGCTATTATGAGTAAAATGTTATATATTCATACTCAAATTGACTTTGGGTGGCTAAGTAAAATGAGCAACCGTCAAAAATCCACTTGCCTAAGACTTAGCAAGTCATTTTAATGAATTGTTTACAGTAAAACCTTAGAAAAATGTTTCAAACACAAGCTTGTTTTAGCTGGCTTCTCTACAACACTCAAATACCGCGCCTCTAACGAGCATAGAGTTCAAAATGACCATCTTCAACCTCCAGCACCAGCTGAGGTGAACCTTACCCAGGTCTTTCAGCAGGAGCTATTTACCCCAATACCAGCCAGTTTAGCTACCTCTGAATCGATTCCTGGAACTGAACCTGCTCTCCACAGCCTCACCTTCCTTTTCAAGCAAAGAGGTGGCCTTGATAAGGCTGAACACTTGGTAGAACAGCAGCTCCTGTCCCCAGCAGACTGATGGGAAAAGCAGACAGACAACCAAGGCAACACCTTGTTTGTGCCAGGATATCCCCTTGGCTAGCAGGGAAGTTGGGATAGTGCTGAGAAGGACAAGGGCAGGATGAGGTCAGGTTAAGGTGCATCACAGAATCACAGAATATTGACTGGAAGGGACCTTTGAAAGATCATCTAGTCCAATCCCCCTGCCAGAGCAGGAACACCTAGAGCAGGTCACTCAGGAACACGTCCAGGCGAGTTTTGAATGTCTCCAGAGGAGACTCCACACTCTCCCTGGGCAGCCCCTGCCAGTGTTCCCTCACCGTCACTGTGAAGAAGTTTTTCCTCATATTTAACTGGAATCTCCTCTGTTCCAGCTTGCACCCATTGCCCCTTGTCCTATCATTGGATGTCACTGAGAAGAGCCTGGCTCCATCCTCCTGACACTCACCCTTTCCATCTTTATAAACGTTACTAAGGTCACCCCTCAGTCTCCTCTTCTCCAAGCTCAAGAGACCCAGCTCCAAGAGACCTAGCTCCCTCAACCTTTCCTCCTATGGGAGATGCTCCACTCCCTTCATCATCTTGGTAGTCCTGCCCCAGACTCTCTCAAGCAGTTCCCTGTCCTTCTGGAACTGAGGGGCCCAGAACTGGACACAATATTCCAGATTGGGTCTCACCAGGGCAGAGTAGAGGGGGAGGAATTAATTGCAAGGAAAAGACTGCGGTGCAACCAGCTTCTCGACAAAGAGGTGAGGAGCAGAAAAAGCTCCCCCTGCTCAGAAGAGCCCCATTGTGCACATAAAGGGCAGGAATGAAAAGGAATGACATCCCCTTAGTCCATTCCCTCTTCTCTTCTTGCTAAAATCCTTGCTAGAAGGACCTGCTAAATCCAGGCCTGAGAACAACAAACTACAGCACAAGGAAGCTGCCTGTGATGCCCATCTCCCAAACCAGCACTAATTTCTTCACCTTCTTGCTCCGGGGGTTCAAAGAAAGGAGAGAAACCTTATCACTTCAAGAAGAAATGTCTGAAAACATGAACTTTCAAATGATAGCTTAACATTAAAAGAGCAACTGAACAAGGTCTCTGCAGCCACGCTGCAGAGTTAAAGGTTTCTCACTTGCTGGTAGGGTAACAGAGAGGAAGGGACAGTGCAATCCTGAGATCTGGAAAGGAAAACAGGGTGCAGGGATGTAAAGCCAATAGAATAAAAGTAGAAACCAAGGCTTCCACGTACACTGAGGGCTGTATTGACACAGAGCAAGCAGTGCCCCACACAAGAGAAAAGACGACAGGCAAACACAGCTGTTTCCCTGCTCTAAGATAAGCAGAAGACATGGTACAGAAATCTCCTACCACTACAAGAAATGAGGATGGAGGGGAAAAAAAAGACAAGCAAAGCGGTGAACACAACTAGGCAGGAGATCTGGCTCCATCCCTTCCTTAAAACAGGTGAAGAAACATTGGGAAAGAAATAGCAAACATGGCAGCTTTGATGTCCAGAGGGAAAACACCATACTCTGCAAAACACCAATCTGTCTCCACTTAGAACTAGCACAGCGCTGGTGATGGTGGTGTATCAGGCCTTGAAGGCAATACCCAGCAGAAGGCGAGGACAGGAAAGGTGCTCCTACCTTTCAGTTGACCTCTAGAAGTGTAGCTTTTGGTGCTGAGAGCTGGCTTATTCTCCCTACTGGACGAGAGGTGCAAAGGAGAAGAGCTGCTACCTTGCATCTAAAATTAGACAAGCGATTTCTTAGGTATCTGCTCCCTTTGTGTAGGAAAAACCATCACCTCAGCCTGGTTTCCCTATCTGTGACTGGTTCAACCGAAGTGCTAATTCAAATTAAAACAGTTACTGCCAGGAAAACTTCATCCACCCTTCCACTTAAACCTGAGTGCATTAGGGTTTACTGTCATGCTCGTATCGGATTGAGAAACCTGGAACTACAGGCTTCTGAGGAACAGGCCAACCTCTACCCAACCCATGAAGGAACCCAACGGGCCTCACCCTCTTCAGGGTGCTTGGTAAGATACAGCATTTCTGCCACATATTTGCAACATTTCATAGAATCATAGAATCATTTAGGTTGGAAGAGACCCTTGGGATCATCGAGTCCAACCATCAGCCCCACTCTACAAAGTTCTCCCCTACACCAGATCCCTCAACACCACATCCAGTCTACTCTGAAACACAGTCTGGGATGGTGACTCCACTTCCTTTTTTAACCTACAGAAAGGGTGGCAAACCTCGATGACAAGACCCCAGCACCAGCTACATGGCAGAGGATTACTCCTTAGGCAGCTGGAATCATCTGTGGCAGTTGCAAACACTGAAGCAACCAGTGATTTCTAATAACTTTGTGAAAACTAAGAGGAGGTGAGGGGGAAACCAAACAAAACCCTACTCAAGCCTCTTCTCGACAGCGAGATACTGACCTGCCAGCTGTCAACACCGTGCCCTTCTCCAGTCAAGCAGTCACTTACCGTTATCCAGATCACTGTAGCCTTCAAAGACAAAAAAAATTAATAAATAACTCCAGTTCTGGCCAATTCTCCTTCCCTCCAATCAGGCTGTGTGTACTCCTGACAAACTTCTGCTCCTCGTAGTGGAAATAAGCTGAGCTCACGGTCCAGCCTCACGATCCATCCTTCAGAGCAGATGGACACCCACGTACTGCTCACCTCTCCTGTTGAATCCAGTGGTGCAGAGATGAATGAACAGCTCCACAGCAAAGTATTTTAGCGAGTCCCTCTCCTCCAGAGGCTCGCTTTGCTTCAGGGTGGGACATAGCTGCGAAGAGATTCTAATTCCCATCCTGCTGATTCTCCTAGGTGGACGCCTCTATCGGGTTTCTAACTAATCACACTTAAACCTTCTCCTTCCACGGGCATTTCAAACTGAGCGTCCTCCATATCCTTTTCAGCCCATGTCTTCTGCCCCTCAGTTTCTAAAGACCCAGAGCTTATTTTTCCAAGTGCTTCCGTTCCCCAAGTTTTAACGTTTTCAGTTGTCTCCAGACGCATTCCTGCAGAACACCAGCTCCTCCCCGCCCTCTGCGCATACGCAAACGGGGTACAATACCCAATCACATTAATCAATTACAGGACCTGTAAAAAACACTGCTGATTTTTCCAGCCTACAACAGTTCACTGCAAAGCTTTATTCCCCCCCTCAACTGCAGACAACATAATTACACACACACATACACACCTCCTCTCAGGAGCTCGTTTGGCTGCCAGCCCGTTAAACGCCTGTGTTCTAGGAGAGAACATTAGAAAGGCAATACTTTAACTCATTACACAAACATTAAAAAAAGGCCTATTTGTATTTTGGATAGTACTTTATTGTATTCAGAAGCCACTGGAAATATTTTCCCAAATTACAGGCTGTAAGAGCTCTAAACTTAAAAGTGTGTGGAAATTAATAGTTCCCCGCTCCATCCCAACCCAGCCCGAACTGGAAAGTTAACTCACTACTGTTTCAGTACTGGAAAGTTAACTCACCCATACCGTGGTCTCCTCTAGAAATAGAAACTCTTGCAGTGTGTGCCCAGGGAGGTTTTTCAAAGGAAGGGGAAAGGGAAAGCTCACACCAGTGATAAATTTGGTCAGTAAAATTGCTTTTATTCTTTTTCTTCCCTTTTTTTTTTTTTTTTTTAATAGAAGGGCTTATACAATTGAGTATAAAGATTTTTGGACAACATGGAAATGAAATGAAAAAAAAAAAAGTGTCTGGAGGGAATCTGTTTTATTGAGGAAGAGTTTACAGATCTAAGTTTCAGTACTCACCTACTTTTTTGCTGCCTCCTGTTAACAGGCATAATGAAAATATTGCACTGAGCATATGCATGGAAAACACAGCTAATAAAGCAAGAGACATGGTAAATACATCTCACACAGCCCTAACAGAATTCAATCATACGACAAATCCTGAAGCACTTCTGTGATCTGCAATCAGAAAACGGTGTTCACTGTTCTGAAGTGTTTACAAATTGACACTTTTTCTTTTGTAGAAAGATTCTGTGTTGGTTAGTAAAACCACAGCCTTAAAATTGTTGGCTTTCCGTTACAGAGGTAACGGAGAGGTATGGTCTGAATTCCCATCAGAGCTTTTGAAATTAAATGGCAGCAGTACAAGAGTGCAGCCCCTCCAGTGTCCCAGACTCTTTGTGGCTTTGCCATGGCTGAAGAATAGAGCTCTGGAGCTCAACCGAGCAACCCGTCTCCCCAAATGCTCCGAGACGGTCTGGCTCCTTTCTCTTGTCAACCCATGAAATGCTCTGCTAAACGGACAACGAAGCAGAAGCAGCTCAAGTAACCAAGAGAAGTTCCACCCGAGTCTGTCAACACTGACTACACCAGGGATATAATTTTGTTTGACCGACCCATAAAGTGGATTTCTAGAAATGCCACTCTCAAGTTTTCTGGGAGAGAAAGAAGCTTCCAGAACATACGCCGAGCCCAGAGTAGAAGTGTTACAGATGATTTGTTCAAGGATGATGTAAGCCAGATTGAAGACACAAACCACAGCAGTTCCAACCTGCTTTCCACGAGAGCTCAACCCTGAACAAAGGTCTGGTTACACCAATCTTCAACTGCTTGTGGAAAAGCTACTCCGGGCGTTTCAAACATCACTGTTGCTCCAGTTCACTAAATGCACACTACGGGTCCACCTCGGAAACACCTCCAATAAACACTGGAGCACCACGGACACAGAAGTAGCCCGTCTCCAACACTGACATCGTGATCAGTGGAAGAGCAGCTTTTGCACACTTCAACGTTTCATACTGCTCAGGCACCGAGAGGATCGATCACCTTCAGCACAGGAGTTTTCAACTCTAGGGTTTTGCTGGAGCCACTGTCCATTCCTCCCACATTTGAACAGCTGGGCTAAGTTTTTTTCCTTTCCCTTTGTTATCATCTGAATTTATTTACATACAAAAAACAACAGACAGGAGAAAGTTCTCTTCCGTTAACCCAGCAATGGGCACCTTCACCCTGCGACAAGAATGTCTTAAACAAGGCAGCTGTACTTACTTGAGGAGCACACATAAAATTCAGTGTGCTGGTATCAAACAGGGAGAAGAATCTCAGATCATACAATGGCAAATACATTCCGGTGGGCCCTTGGCTGTTGGGTGCAAATAAAAAAAACCCCAAAGAACAAAAAAAACCCCACCCCAACCCCAAGCTTGTCACCACTTCAGTTCAGTTTAGAATGCTAGGCAGTGAATAAATTACATCCTTCAGGGATAGTGTTGCTTTTAGTCCTACATCTCAAAGAAATTCCAAGCTAATTAATTAGAGCAAGAAATTACATTGAGCAGGATAAGGTTTTAAATGAAGGAAATGACTTAGAAACACCAATCAGAGATAATTTGATTACGATTAGCTGTGCTGAAGTCTAAGTCATTAAAACTGATGAAGAATGTTTTCACACTGGTCTATTCTACGTAATCCATTACCTACACTATGCTCTGTAGTTCAAGTCTAACAAATGGTATCTGATAAATTCAGTATTGAAGACTAAAACACTTTCCATGTGCCACTGCTCTCCTACACTGACATGTTTCCAATGAGAGAACAAAAAAGGAAAAAAAAGAAAAAAGAACCAGCAGCAAGTAGATGTGTGAAATTCTTCACCAGGAAAAACTTTAGTTTACATGAAATACCATTCAGATTTTTTTTACCTGCTTGCCTTCTCCACAGTCAGGTTTAAATATGGCTGCTGCTTTATTCTGAACAGTAATTATCCCACAAAAGTTACAACCATGGTTTGGTAAGAAATCATTCCCTGTGCTTTCTGGCAACCAAGGCCTGCCCAAAAGGGACATCATCTCTTTCCATGCTCTCAGCTGAAGTGACGAGCGAGACGAGCAGACCTATAATCGACACGCAGCTGAACAAAGGAGTGAAGGATGTTCTTGTCCAGGTTAGCAAGTTGTTCTCCTGAGCAAACTTGCTTTAAATTATCTGGGGCTACAACCAGAAGATTGCAAAGTGCATGCAAGGTATCAAAGAGCTGTAAGACCAGTGCAATCTGTGGTTAAGAGAAAAAAACAGAGAAAAACAGATATTAAGAGTTAGAGTTGTTTGAAGAACTCTTGTAACGCAACATCCACCCAAATTTTTAAAATACTTCCTCCCTACAGAGGATTGACACCCATCATTCTCTCCTCATGCATTCATAAACATATACAGTCACATCCACATGTGCATCAGTAGCAAGATATGCACACATGCAGAGTTATATATAGAACATGTAACAATACACACTCAATACTTCAATAAACACACACAGTCTGCAAGCAATAAAATGGCACCAGGAAACTGCTCTTTAGGTCATTATAAAGAACTGCTGTTACTACAGTAACAGAATATACAACATCCATATATGAAATGCTGGTGCTCAAACAGAAACAAACTGTTTTTATGAAGGAAAAAAAAAAATGTCTGATGCAAAAGAGAGTCCTGCTACTAATTTGGAGATGGCTGCACATCAGCAAACCACACACACTCACCTTGAAGTCTTTGGCACACTTCCTATATTCAGCCACATCACAAATGGCCAACATGCCTCCCATGCAACTGTAGGAATATTGCTGTAGGTGTTCATAGATAAGTCGATGGAAACGAACTCCAAACTCCATCAACACTGTGTCCACATTCTTGCCATCCATAGAATTTCTAATCTTTTCCACCTGCTTTCTAACATAGCCACAGACTTTAACACAAGCCTAAATAATAAAAAGAAAAAGAAGAATTGGATAACTTGCTTTCTGGAATTGGTTCTGCAGCAAAGAATGTTCATGCCACACCTGTGATGCTTTGCCATGCCCCTGCCCTTCTAGAGGGGAAAAAAGCACCCAGGAACTAGAGAGTTCTTGATAATTCATTTTCTGAAACCGATGGATTAAAGCTATTTATCAGCCAAAACCCTTGTTCCAAACCTGGGTCTCTCAGGAGGGGAAAGAATGTGACTGTTTGTCCAGCACCTACTGATTTGTGTTTGACACTAGGTATAAAACTACTGATGTTCCTTTCCAGCTGGAGAAAGCAGTCCACAACAGAGTTTTGAAGTGCTTAGGGCAAAATGGAATAACTAAATAAATTAACCAAATGCACACACTGTCTAATGCATGTTTGTTCAGGAACATCTTGTGCCTGGTGACACTCAGGAGCATTTGAAGCTATGCCGATGAGGCGGGACATCGCTTACTTACATTAGTATATTGAATCAAAACGTTGTTTTCATCTTCTGGTTTGAAATCTGTCTTCTTTTGCTCTGCAGCCAAGATGTGCTTCATCTGTCCGATCATACAATTCAAGGTCCTTTAAAGTTACAAATACAGATTGGGTTTCGAAGGGAACATTTTAATGCCCTTGATTTTTATATTTACATATATTAATGTGATTCCATACAAAAGTAAACATCATAAAGCAGCGAGGAAAAAAACAGAACCCACTACCTAACATCTGAGCCATCTGCAGAAGATGTAGTAAAAGCCAACATTTATTACAGAATCAAGCAGTGCTAGGCCATGTCAAAGGAAATACTTCATTTATCACACACACACACACGCACTCTTCTGAAGTTGTAATACAATTCTCTTGAGAAGACATGCTTGATTTTTATATATAAAAGTTAGAAAAAGAAGAATAAGCCAAAAAACCAACCCCAAAACAAAACCCAACAACCCTAAAAACTCCTTTCTGCAAGTTCAGTGTCCTGGAGCACGGCGCACCATGTGCTGGACAAATGGCTTGAAAGGGGATACATTAATTGTACAGTAATTCATTCCAATCCAGCTCTTGAGGAATAGTATCCAGTTTCCCTGAATGCAGAGGGAATCAAAAAGCTGAAGGAAGAATTCCAAAGAGCACAGCAGAATTCTATCACCCCAAATATTACTCAGAAGTAAGCATCAGCAAATACTGGGGAAATGAAGGAGGGGGCAAAAAACCCCAGAAACAAGCCAAAAAACCCCACCAATGAAAAGCAAAAACCTCTTCCTTTGCCAGAGCTTGGTACCTCTTAGAAACCTAATAGACTTCTGCCATGACATTTTTTTCTCCCTCTGAGGATTTCTCTTTCCAGAACATTATTTAAGGCCAAGGCCCTGGTTTAAGTCCAAACCAAAAGTCAAACAGCAAAACAGCCAAGAGAGGCTGGATACCTCTCTCCGTTACCAGCTTTCAGAGACACAGAATTGCAGAATTGTCTAGGTTGGAAGGGACCTCTGAGATCATCTACATCTAGTCCAACCATCAACCTAACTGTGATAACAAACCACCACTAACCCATGTCACAGAGCGCTATGTCAACCCATCTTTTAAATACCTCCAGGGATGGTGTCTCAACCACTTCCCTGGGCAGCCCATTCCAATGCTCAATAACCCTTTCCACATAAAAATTTCTCCTAATATCCGATCTGAACCTCCCCTGGTGCAACTTGAAACCATTTTCTCTTGTCCTATCGCCAACTCCCACCTCTCTACAACCTCCTTTCAGGTAGCTGTAGAGAGGATTATGCCTCCTCTTCTCTAGGCTGAACAACCCCAGCTCCCTCAGCTTCTCCTCATGACACTTCTTTTCCAGACCCCTCACCAGGTTGGCAGCTCTCCTCTGGAGACACTCCAGCACTTCAATGTCCTTCTTGTAGTGAGGGGCCCAGGACAAAAAGTTCCTCTGCCAGGCTCTTCCCTCTGTCTCCCCTTTTCTTTACCCCAACAAACCTTTGAACATACCTTTTTCCAACAGATCTTTTTCTCCTAAGTCTTATTATAATTTTTAAGAGATTAATTATTTTACACAAACAGTTACGAACTGTTCTAATGCCAGCAAACTGACATATATATGTCTAGATCTTAGCATCACTGATTCAAGTATTTCCAACTCTGGAAGGTCACTTCCAGCAGGAGCAGCTAAAATCTCAATTGCCACTTACACATCCTCTATCTCCACCTTTCTTTTTGCACCTGCAGAAAATCATAGAATCATAGAATCATTTAGGTTGGAAGAGACCCCTGGGATCATCAAGTCCAACCATCAGCCCTACTCTACAAGTTCTCCCCTACACTAGATCCCTCAACACCACATCTAATCTGCTCTTAAACACAGTCAGGGAGGGTGACTCCACCACCTCCCTGGGCAGCTGATTCCACTGACTGACCACTCTCTCTGTGAAAAATTTTTTCCTAATGTCCAGCCTAACCCTACCCTGCTGCAGCTTGCAGCCATTCCCTCTTGTCCTGTCGCTCATTGCCCGTGAGAAGAGACCAGCACCAACCTCTCTACAATGCCCTTTCAAGCAGTTGTAGAGAGTGATGAGGTCTCCCCTCAGCCTCCTCTTCCTCAGACTAAACAACCCCAACTCCCTCAATCGATCCTCATAAGCCTTGTTCTCCAGGCCTCTCACCAGCTTTGTTGCCCTCCTCTGTACTCGCTCCAGCACCTCGATATCTCTCTTGTGCTGAGGTGCCCAGAACTGGACACAATACTCAAGGTGTGGCCTCACCAGTGCTGAGTACAGGGGGACAATCACCTCCCTACTTCTGCTGGTCACACTATTCTTTATGCAAGCCAGGATGCCATTGGCCTTCTTGGCCACCTGGGCACACTGCTGGCTCATGTTCAGCCTCCTGTCGACCAGCACCCCCAGGTCCTTTTCTGCCAGGCAGCTCCAGCCACACTGCCCCAAGCCTGTAGCCATCCATGTGGTTGGTGTGGCCCAAGTGCAGGACCTGGCACTTGGCCTCAATGAAGGTCATGCCATTAACATTGGCCCATCTATCCAGTCTGTCCAGGTCCCTCTGTAGAGCTTCCCTGTCCTCAAGCAGATCAACACTCCCACCCAACTTACTGTCATCTGCAAACTTACTAATAGTGTTTTCTATGTCCTTATCTATATCATTGATGAAGATATTAAAAAGGAAAGGCCCCAATACTGAGCCCTGAGGAACACCACTTGTGACCGGCCGCCAGCTGGATTTAACTCCATTGAGCACCAATATAAATATAAGTGCAAATAACATAGGAAATCTTTTCCTCATCTCTCTGCAGAAAGTACCCAGCAGGACACAAAGGCAATGCCCATTTCTCCCATACAGTGCTGTTCTCATCTCTCTCCAGTATGGTACAATCTTAAATAACTTCCAGAGTAGCCCTTGTCACCGCAGGATGGTTTCTTTCCATTACTGCAGAGAGAGAACAGGCACAGAAAGCTTAGGTGACACGTTCTAGGTCAACTTATCACACACACACAGAATATCAGGGATTGGAATGCCACCTTGAAATACTGGGAACAGCACATGTTTCCCAGACCAAAGTAGGGCATCACCCAACAGCTCCATTTCCTAATATCGAGCTTGTTAGTTTGTTATTTAACTCTGCTACAAAACAGCTATGATTTTAAATTTACAATTTTTATACCTATCCCCTCATTTTTATTTGGAGAAATGGAAAAAAAGATTAAATGAGTCAGTCACAACCTCAAAGCAAGTCAATGTCATTATCAACATTATTCCAAGTCTATAGACTTCTATGACTAGGTCTAATCCATAGCTCTGCACAGATTCCAGCAAATCATCTAACCTATTTTTGTCAAACTTGGCTCCTAATGGAAATCCTGCAAGTCTTTAACCTATTTCAATCATCATTCCTCCTTGCTTTAAAGTAGCAAAAAAGTAGTTTGAGACAGTAAGGTAAAACTGAATTACTGCACTTTTTCATTGGAAGCTAAACCTTTGAGCATCCTTCCAGAAGTATTTGTGGGTCAGAAGTACACCATCAAAACCAGGACAAGCAAAATCTAAGCATCCTACACACAATAATGCATAGGTATGGATTAAAAAAACCCAAACAAAACCAAACAACAAATCAAGCAACTCTGTGTTCAGAAATAATTAACACTTAAATGAAAGCTATCACACATCACAAAGGAGTTTTACAAGAGTTAACGATCACTAGAAAGTTTAAATCACTACTTGCCTGTCAATGCCCATATCCAGCTTCACTTCCATTTGTTCTATGATATCCTTTTTCTTCTGGAGGCATTCAGATAACTTGGGAGAAGAACTGCAACAGTAGAAAGAAACAGAATCACTTAGTTGGAAGAGACCCTTGGGATCATCGAGTCCAACCATCAGCCCTACTCTACAAAGTTCTCCCCTACACCATATAAAAAGGGTTGGGTATGTGAGAGTGTTAAAATATCAACACAAACTTTGTCTGCTGGGTCTGCTACATACAACAGGACTGTGTTCAGATTCTCCATCCCGTGAGAAAGGACTAGTTCAGATGGAGTTAGCTAGCTTCAGGGCAACAAACCCACAGCCTGAAGAGCCACCTGACCCCGAGCAGGACTTGCTGAGGGCTGCCACATGCTTTAGGCAGGGTTGTTTCACCTGAGCAGTGCCTCTCAGCTGCTGCCAGCCCCTGGCAGATGAACAAGCAAACCTAGATTTTCATGCACGCTAATTCGGTGCCCATCAAGTGAGCTCTGCCTCGAGTGTATCCCACCTTTGACTCCCACAAACACACGGCTTTCAACGTAGTTGATGTGTGGCTCCCGAGGCAGGGGCAGCTGCTCCCTCTGCAGACCCTGTGAGGTCCCCTCAGGAATCTCAGCCTCCCTGATGTGGCCAGTTCAGCCCCAGGAACAGCCACAAACCCCTCTAGTTCTGTAACAGAGCAGGGAGGTCCGAGGAGCAATTTTTCTCTCCTTCCAATTGACAATTGGAGCTCCCTTTCTCCCATTAATTCTCAAAGATACTGACTTGTTGAACTTCCTTCCTCTCCCCTTTCATTACAGCATTTTAACTTCCCACAACATCAAGCTGAAGCATGCCAACAATAAACTCCTCTTAAGAGAGATGAAGACTGAAAAAACCCACTTTCTTCACCAAAAAATGATCACCCACAAAGGAAATGCTAATCAAAATAAGGTACCTGATCAATGGCATCAGATGATCATTGAATTGCTTGTCGAATAAATGGAAAATAGTATTGGCCTGATGGACAACATCCAAGAAATAAAGATTTGCATTCTTTGAGTCAGAAGAGGGAATGCCTAAAGCAAAGCAGGTTTCATTAGGATTGCAAACGATACGCAGTTCTTATAATTAGCATGATGATTTTTGAAAGATGCAGAATTTTTCCATGAATGCTTAAATCACAGGCTTAAGAGCTGCAAAAATTTACCACGGTGCCATATATAGAACACTTCTCATAGCTATATGGGGCAATGACCATAAGCATAGAAATATCTTGCCTGTGAAACTTCTAAAAGCCAAATGGATCAGCCAATTTAAATAATTCTTCAGTACCTATGATTTCATGACGGAAAGACAGGTTCTCACCCTCAAGATTTTAACTGAATACCAGTAGCTTTGGTGTTCGCTGTCACTTTTTAACATGCATAGGTATACAAACAAGCATGGAATTCTTATAAAATGTAAGACACTGAGCCTTAATATAAAAATAATCTCTTGCTATGGCATAGAGAACAATTAAAAGATGTAGGGAGTGCTTGACGTCCCAATTTCATAGAATCATAGAATCATTTAGGTTGGAAGAGACCCCTGGGATCATCAAGTCCAACCATCAGCCCTACTCTACAAGTTCTCCCCTACACCAGATCCCTCAACACCACATCCAATCTACTCTGAAACACAGTCAGGGATGGTGACACAAAATGTTTTTTTTTCCAGCTGTGCATCAGTTCCTCAAATGGAAGTTACACCATGGAAAACACCAAATGCTGACTCTCAAAATACACAAACTGAATTTCATTTCACCAACGCGACCTGAACAAGGCCAATCTATAAGGCATGGCAAGGACCTGCAAAGATCATCTGCACAAAAAGGCCAACGAGATGAAACGCTCAGAAAAATATGGAACTCACCAGCAAGGCCTGTTTCTAATGCATAATCGATGTGCTCAGTACATAAGAACTCTACAAGCATAGAAAAAATTCTGAAAGCATTCTTCGGCAAATCAGATGGATCAGAGAGCTTTAAAGAAAAAGAAAAAATATAAATATCCTAAAGGTCAGTTCTACATACAGTTGAAAGTTTTTCCAATATTGCATAGGGGATAAGCTTAACTGTAACAAGTATTCCAGAATAATTGGAATTTTATTCTAAATCAGAAGTATCCATACAGAGAACTATTCAGGAAGAGCCTTTAGCATCACTAAACCCTTTGGATTAATGAGTAAGTGAAGCTAGCACGCCACAGGATGCTAGAAAAAAGTAAAAGCATGAGCAGTTGTTAATAGCAATGGAATATATTAATTATTAGTCCCTAAAACACAGCTGTCCAGATGTAATCTCAGGAATTATCTAAACTGCATACTGCTGCATGCTGGGAAAACGTACAGAAAAGCTGACTATACCCATTCCCTGCCTTTTTTCCCCTCTTTTCCTAAGCTTCTGCCACTGGCCAGCGTCAGAAAAAGGACACTGGGTTTGAGGGACCTCCAGTTTCACCACCCAGTGCAGCTGCTCTTTTAGCACCACCACACTACTGCAGAAAAAAACCTAAAGATAAAATAATACACAGCCTGAACATTTACCACAGTTCAGCTGGTGTCAACGGAGCATGAAAGTTTTTATTAAGTGAAGTAATGCCCACACATACCCAGAGCATCTGCACCTTCACGAGCTGGAAGCAACATGGGATTTTGGGACAGCAACCTGTCAGTAAATCCCTTCTCTAAAGAAAAATGCAACAAGGCTTTTGCACATAACAAATACAGCTTTGGTTTTTAAGGAATTACGTGAAGACCTTATGAAGCCAAGAGCCAGAAAGATTACAACTGCAATTCAAGTTAAAATATGTAACAACACTCCCAGAGGTTTCTGCTATATTCTCCCCAAAAAAACAAACCAAACCCCACCACCACCAAACCAGCAAAGTGTTGCAATACACGATTACATTCAGAATTCCCAGTATATTTTGCCTAAAGCAGTCACAGTTGGGACACACAGCGTACCTGCACGCATCCGTCACGTGATATGAATATGACAATTAATTAGCCAGGGACATACTTAACTTCTGTTCTGCATAACTAGTTCTCCTGACCCCAAACAAAACCCCAGCAGTGTGTATAATGGGTAGGTCATACACCTGTACTTCTAAAAAATCACCTTATACACCGAGATCCATTTAAGCATTGATTTCTAGCCCAATACACACAGCTGCTTTCAGGGCGAGTATGAAAAATTCTGATCCCAATAGGAAAAAAAATAATAATTAAAATTTAACTTTTTTCAGTTGTGCAGAAATGTGTTTATATCGTGAATTTAACTCCCTATTGAGAAAAATACCATTCTACCTGCCTGACTCGCAGTCACTGACTTTCCCCACCGGGAAGGTGGTCATCACAGTGCCTACAGGAAACCGTGCTCTCTCTCTATTTTGTTACAACTTTGGCCCCTCTAAATATGTCAAATATTAAAACTTCTAAATATATCTAAAATGTTAAGCTTTTCTGCACTAAGCTCACTTAGAGGCGTTAAAATTCATTAGAAATCAGTGAAATCATGTAGTTAGCTAATGAAAACACCCCCATCAGTTCAGTTTACAATTAAATTTCAAAGGTTTTCACTTAGCCTGAGGTATCAGACAAACAGCAATCCACAGGCAGTAAAACCAGAGATCTAGTCAGAAAGGAAACAGCTTCTTTTTCAGTTAGAGTAAAACATTTAAGCATAGCAGAGGGTTAGCAAGGTAAAGCATGTTAAAGATTATTCCTCTCAGCATGTTATTGGTGATACTCTCTAGGTAACACAGGAGAATATCTGCTGAACTGTATTTTTAAAGCAGGGGAAAAAAATACACTAGAGGCTTCTCAAGTCTTGGGTCTAATGTGGCAAGAAAAGCAATGCAGGCAACAGGTTTAACCCTCCAAAAATAGACAGTATTAAAACCCAGAAAAGACAACTGGATCCATGTTTCAAAAGCAAACCCTTAGCCCAACCCTGCTTCAGTGACAAATACAGGAGAACTAATTTGTTTAATAACGTCCTTCCTTTCCTCCTTTCACCCTTCAGCTGAAAACCGAACCTCAAGATTTAATTTCATGCACAAAATTGTGTCACCAGTGGAGACTGCAGGAAGCAAACTTACCCTGTGACACCTCTCAAAAGCTTGTTTAGTTTCTTGCAAAAGGTTCACCACCACTTCTTGTGACAGAAAAGTTTCTCCATGTGTGTCAATACTTGGTCCCAACGGTAAGTTTGTACGTTGCCTTATCCTCTCTTTGAGGTCTTGAATACTAGAACAAAGATACAGCAAGAGAAGATCTCACTGGATGGGAATTTTGATGCTCAAATTCACCAATGATTTAGGCTATTTTAGTTGTTAACTTAAAAAAACAGAACCCAAGACACAGTTAGGATATGCAAGCATTAAGACAGTCTTGCAAGCTTAAAAAAAATTGCCAGTAAACACAAAACTACCACCTCTGATCCCACAGTCAAGTGTGTTCTACCATGGCAGGTTCACACCATGGGACCAGCTATTCCCCTTTGTGGGATAACAGTAACTTCAATCGAGTCCTATGGCACTTATGCTCTGTGGACAAAGTGTAGCCTCCATACGCTCTGTCACCCTGTACTTTCAACACACTACTGAGAGCTTTCCATCTCATCCATGCCCACAGATCCTCTCATCTTCATCTACTATCTCAGCAGTCCTGATTTAGCCAAGCATGCTCCAACACATTTCCATGCATAAAACAACCCAGGAAGTCAGTCACGACCATCAATTTAATTTTCCCCACGAAAATTAAATTTTTGTCTTTGTTTTTCAATTCACGTGATTCCTTTGCTGCTGCTGTTCTCTCCAAATCACTTCTCATTCCTGACACACCAAACCCAGTAGCTCTTTGAAAGGTGCAGTAGTCTTTATCGCCTCTGCTTCACACAACTTCTAATTCTTCCTTTCCCACTTGTCACAACTCCTTTATTAGAGTTTCTCTACCCTGAGGATAATGAAGTCTTGTTTTTACCTTTCTCTAAGTCCATTGCATCTTCTGGGCTCACTAAGAGCTTTCTCACTGACATTGCTATGGTCTTTTCCCCTTCCTAGGTCTTGGGAGGGGACCACAAGACCTAGGCAGGTGAAAAAAAATGTATGCTTTTAGATACACACATATACATGCTTTAGGTACCTTAATTTTGCTTCAGTCCTTTTGTGGATCTGGATCCTAAGTTGAAACATAGGTTTAACTGGTATTTTTCATTTCCCATGAGCGTATCAATACCATGCATCACCTTTCACATGTACTGAGAGCAATACACTTTTTAGCAGAAGTTAACATAAAGTGACAGCAAATTACACAAAGCTGTAGGTCATTTTAAAAGCCCGCTCTTCTGCAGTTCCTCACCCTGTATCTGACACAGCAAATACGGTTTCTCCCCTTACGGCCTCCCTTCCATTTTAAAAGTACAAAACTTCACAGAAGAAACTTACCCTCCTGTGCCAATGGACCTCTTCTGGTGGTTTTTGGAATCATAATAGCGTTGCAGAATCATAGCACTCCTACTTTTCAAATAACCAATTTCCACCTCAATGTAATTCTCCAAGTAGGAAATGAAAATGGATTTGATAAGCTTAGACAAGAAAGTCTGCTTATCAGTACCCAAGTTAAATTCCATCAATTTGCTCGACAGATTAGTAGTTCTTTATGCAAAAGAAACAAAGAAGGGGAGAGGAGGAAAAGGTTGAATTTGTATGAATTACAGCATTACATGTTTGTAAAGTACACAGCACAACGGAATCCTGCTTGCGATTAAGACTTGGAGCAGCTTTACATTTAAGTAAAGAATTATGCATAATTCCCGCTCAACTACATGGAGGACAGGCTTTGGCACTGTTAAAATGACTCTCAAAGATCACTACCCTAAACACTTCCCATCAAAACTAAGAATGGCAATTTCCATTTTCCTTCAGGAAAGCAGTCACTGTAAAGGTTAACGGCCATGAAAAAATTTCAACTTTGACGAGAAGTTTACATTTTTGGCTCCTCTTCTAACATCTCGGTAAGAAATCAATCCCTTGCAAGAGGCTAACAGTATTTCATCATCAATATATAAATACCTTGTATATAGATCATAGAGATTCTTAAGATACTGCTCTGCATCTGATTTCCTGTGTTCTTCTAGCTGGTCCTTCACGTAACTCTGTAAAGTTCAGGCACATGTGTTAGAAGATGAACTGGCAACCACGGGTCACACTCACTGCTTACTAGATCATCTATAGTTTAATGCAAACCACATCTCTCTTAAGGTAATTCACATAGTCTTTGTTTTTAAATCTAATTTACAGATCCTGCATTATCTACAGATAGTTAGATGCCTCTTTTAGAAGAGCATTAATTGGGAAGCAAAGACAAAAGACAGATTGCTTTGAAAATATGCTTGACCAACAAACACAAAATCCTCCTCTTTTTAAGACTCTAAAGCACCAAAGGCCCAGGGGCGTCTCTACAGCTGACAGTAAGCAAAGGAGATGCTGACATATTTGCTTATCACAATATATTCACAAAGGAGATACAAGCTTAGAGCCCCTTCTCGTCACCATTTGGACAAAAAAAACCCCATCATTTACCATAAAATACTAAGTAAAAGCTGACACACACAAAGTTGGAGTTGAAATACAAGCTCAATCACCGCACTATAAGGATAATAACATAGAATCACAGAATCATTTAGGTTGGAAGAGACCCCTGGGATCATCAAGTCCAACCGTCAGCCCTACTCTACAAGGTCTCCCCTACACCAGATCCCTCAACACCACATCCAATCTACTCTTAAACACAGTCAGGGATGGGGACTCCACCACCTCCCTGGGCAGCTGATTCCACTGACTGACCACTCTTTCTGGGAAAAACTTTTTCCTAATGTCCAGCCTAACCCTACCCTGCTGCAGCTTGCAGCCATTCCCTCTTGTTCTGTCACTCATTGCCCGTGAGAAGAGACCAGCACCAACCTCCCTACAATGCCCTTTCAAGCAGTTGTAGAGAGGGATGAGGTCTCCCCTCAGCCTCCTCTTCCTCAAACTAAACAACCCCAGCTCCCTCAATTGATCCTCATAAGCCTTGTTCTCCAGGCCTCTCACCAGCTTTGTTGCCCTCCTCTGTACTCGCTCCAGCACCACATCTACAGGGAAATCGCTTTTTGCAACCAATAGTCACGCTGTTGACTTTACACACTTGAGTGTATTTGCAGGATGGAACACAATATTTTCAACAACTCCAGACTTTGATTTAAATACTGCATTAGCTGCGAGACAGCATTCACAATGGAAGTTATTCCCACTTGTTCAATGCTAACCTCACACGCGAAACCCAATTCCAAGATCGAACAGATTAAAGGCACTTCTTAAATGTGAAACTTCTTCTCCTGACACATTCTTGGTAGGGGGCACAGAGAAGAAATCAAATATGCATATGACTTTTTGTGAATTGGCTAATGAACAAACTGATTCCCTTATAATTTTCCACATGCATTTGAGTACTTTCAGTTGCTCTGTCTTCAGAGTAAGAGCGGCTTTATTTGATACAGCCTTGATTATCTGTCTGAATTGTTACAGAGCAATCAGCTGTGATTCTACCTCCTTATACAAGATTACAAATGTTGTAAATTCTCATTAAGTGCTATTACTAGATCCAGTATTTTTGGATGACAAGTCTCCTCAATGAACTTCAGCATGTTAAAATTTGAAATACCTGAAGTTTAACTTCAAAGATGTTTTGAATGAGTTTGGCTAGCACAGTCTCTGGATTGCTAAAGACTTCTCCAACTTGCTTATTCACTCGCTGGCAGAGAATGGCTGCATCTTCGAAGACATCATTCCTCAGGAATGCACCCTAGGGGTTTAGAAGCACATTTCAAAAGATATTTACAACAACCTATACAGCTTAAAAAAACCCCCCATCAATGCCCAAATTGATACATGTGAAATAAAACATTACCTCTTGACACTGTTTTATGTACACATCAACGCAATGGGAATAGCCCTATGGGAGGAGTAAAACAACTCAATGTTAAAGCAGGTTCCCCAGGCTTTCAGTATGGAATGAAATCAAGTAAATAAAAACACCAAGAAAAAGTTGTTGCAAGGAATAATAGATTCATCAAAAGTGTTGACTCTTTCAAACCCACTTTTGTCACAAACCTAAAGTAACTCCATTTATCAGCGCTCTACATGGATATATACCCCAGGTTTGAATACCCTCTCTTGAGCATCAAAGTGAGCTCACACAGATACAAGAAAAGCTCATCTTAGAATGGTCCCAACTGACACTGCTTCCAACCCCTCATCAGCTCCCCCTAATTCCCCTGCATTTGATTTCAGATGGAATATTTCAGTAGTTTTTACAGTTATGTGTGTTATCGGATATGGTGCCTTTCCCCACGCAAATAGGATCACTTAAGACAGGCATTTAATGGTATTGGGGGTTGTTCCATTTATGCATTTAAATTAAACCCCTCAGTTTTTACCTTGAAGTGAAGCAAAACTGCTGCTACTTCTCTCATCCTGGAGATTTCACCTCTCCGCTGTGCACTGGTAAACTCTTGAATTAGCTGGCACTCTAAATCGTGGTACTTACCTGGAGAGGAAGGGGGATAACAACAAAACCCCATCAGGCCGTGTAATACAAGCACTGACAAAAACTCTTACACTGACAGCATGGCATGCTTTTTTAATCACCTTTAACAATTCAAACACAGGAAGACAACTTACTTGCTATCTTTGATTTTACTTCAGAAAACCTGTTAGCAACAAAAAACACGGCGATTAAATTCAAATCCACGTCTCAAGAGAAATCACAGACAACCCAGGTCAGGAGTAACAGACACCCTACTTAAAAAATGAAAACATGTAACACAAAGACGACAGAACACGCTTTATATCCACAAAAAAACCCTGCAAGCATCTCATTCAAATCTAGCATTAAGTCAGCACAGCAAAATTATCCCATTAAAAGTCTGGTAAGCAGTTTAGGATGTGTATGTAAAGATGATCCCACAACATGAGTGTGCGAACACAAACTCAAGAATAGAGAGAAATAAGCACATGATCCACCTCGAAAGCCACATGAATCGTTAAGAGCCAAAAATGCAGACAAGGGAAGTATCAGAAAATTACAGCTATATGAAGATTTTTTCTTAAAAAAAAAAAATAAAATGAAAAGGACAAAAAGACATTCAGATAGAATTTTACCTGTCAAAAGGCAGTTCCTGTGCAATCAAATGCAGTTTCTGAATAATATCAGCTGCCTCTTTAATCTGGTAAGAGTGAAACATGACACAATTATTAAAGAAGGTCCGATTTGATTGTCGGATTTTCCTTCCCTCTTCCGCCACCGTCCAGCTTCCGTACACGTAGTTCTACTTCTAAAGCCAAGAGACCACCCTCCTGTATGTACTTTTATGATCTTAAGGTATACATATTTTTTAACATGAAAACGATATAGGTCAAAACACGATAAAAACGCCCTTTTATTATCCATTCAACAGATGGGCAGGTCTGTGTGTGTCTAAGCTGCCTGGACACATAGCTCGTGACAGCACTGTGCCGAGGTAACCATACAGCTTGCAAAGCACAGATTCCTCAGGGTTGATAAGATAAGAACATGACAGGAGGAATCTCATGAAAATTTGCAGCCTTTCCACCTGGGAATAAAATATATAGCTGTAAGACAGAGCTGGCTCAACTGCAACACTCAACTTTCCAAGGGATTAGGATAAAAGTTTTAACTGAATCACCCCAAGCCAGAAGAGATCTCTGCTGAGCTCAGAAGTGAAGTGGGCAGCAACCCTTTCAGGTGTGCCAGAAAAAGCACCAGGGAATTCTCTGAAATTGATGAAATTAGCTGTACAGCTGTATCCCAAACCCCATGACAATGCCTGGCATGGAGAAGGGAGGAAAGGGGAAAAGGGGAGCAAAGCAGAGCATAATTGGAGTACTCCACGTTCTCCCAAAAAGATGCATTGGAAATTATAATCTCTGAGGCCCAAAGCAAAGAGCAAGATGAAAGCCAGTTACTCACACAACTGCAAACTAGGAATAGTCGTGTGAAAACAAAAGCTAACAAGTAAAGTTAACCCAGCATGCAAAATTCTGTTGTCCTGAGCAGCAAACCCTTTTATGGTTTGTTCTTCCAGGATCAATCAGATGGGAAGTGCGCCTGGTTAGTGCTCAGTGACTGCTGGGCTACGCTGACTACAACTACAGAAAACCCCCATTTGAAGCCGTGAGGAACGCAGCCCTTGACTGGCCCAAACTGGACACAGCTCTGGGATGATTTTATAGGTTTTTATTATTCAGTCTTGGTGATTTAGAAGGATGAAAGCTCCAGCTTCTACATTCAATCAAAATCTCGGTAAGCTGACACAGGGGAGAACCTGTTTCTCTCGTTCTTCCTGTTTGTGGTGTTCCAGGGAAGTGGAGCGAGAGGAAAGGAAGTAAGGAAATCCTACTCTGCCACCACGTTGAGCAGGTTGGGATTAAAACTTTTCAAGAACAGAGCAAGACACACAGGTAAGAATACAGAGCACAGGCATCACGCCAGGTTGGTCGCTCAGGAAAAAACAGGGGCTCTCATCAAGTATATATCCATTCTGCTTATTAAGAGCTGCTTATGCTCTGAACTCTCAGCTTACAATAGCCTCTTAAGTCCAAAGCAGTTACGCTCCTCAAATAAATCCAATGAAACAGCAGTTACTTCTGTTGGCTCCCAGCAACCTGAATACCTAACAATCGCGATCGATACTCGTGTCGTGGAACAGTCTGTGTCCCAGCAGTTATTCACCAACGTTGTCAAAAAACCAAACCCACCCCAAATGAACAAAACACCCCAAACCCACAACATTTCCTTTGTCTTCTCTTCACACAGTAGCTGTTAACTAACTTAGATTTGATTGAATTCAGGGCCTTTTCTTCTGTACAACAGAAGCCATGACAAATCAATTCTCCATGGTTTCTACTTAAAACTGGACACATTTCATTTTTAATTGAATCAGGCTTCTGTAAACTATTAAATCAAAATAAGTGTAGATTCTGTAAAATGCAACTTAAAGGCTATGTCTCAAAAAAAAACCAAAGAAAAAATCTGAAAAATCATGGACAAGAGAATTTTAATGCAAAATATTTTGATGAACAAGTTAAAGGGCATAAAGGAATAATGTGAAATACAGAATATAAATGGAGGAAAGGATGCAAGAATAGGAGTTAAACACATTAAACACTGGGCAATGCTGTTGCATGATGAAGTGAGCTACTAAATCATTTTGATAGCTTTAATTGCTTTAATTGGAGCGACTTGCTCACTTCAAGACCCTTCCATCCAGGAGAGGGACTGGTTAGCTGGCAGCGCAAGGGAAATGATAAGGAATCAGAAGCTGAAGACACACAATATATAACATGGGACAAGACAGCAAGGAAAAAACCCTCACAGAGACAGGAAATTAGAAGTAGATTGGTAAGGCTAGAAGGAAGTAATGTGGGAAGCAACAACTCGAGTGCAGGGAAAAAAGGGATTCCAATAGATGTTAAGAACTGACCCTACTGCGAAAAATACGAATTCCCTAGGAAATAACTGCAGTCTGATTCTTTTTTTGCCTTTTCTTTGACAGCATTTCCCATCTTCAACGTCTCAAAGAAAAAACCCCACTTATGAGGGATGGCATAGCACAGAAAAAAAATCATAACATCCTCCAAAACACCACCTAAAACCCACATCAGTTTGAAGATCACAACGCATTAAGGTTTATACATTTCAGAATATTTGTTACTATCTCATACTTTAAAACTATTCTTGGTTCAAGGATGCCTTAAGAGGTGATAGCACATGTCTAGGCAGGTTCTTTCATAAACACTACTTCTACTTACTGTTTAAACTAGGTGGCAACAAAACTGGCTGTACTAATCCACCTTGACTGGAATTAGTCTCAGTAAGATAAAGCGTATCCAGAAAACCTTGTTTGTGCTCCCACACACTTCCTCTGGAGACTGGCACAAAACTTTAAACTTTACTACATTTGCCTTCCTCTGGATTTGCTGAATGTCTCATTGCTCTTCAGGGTGCTTAAAGATTTATTTGTTTACCAACTTCCAGGTTTATCCTATTTATCTGCCATATTTTTCAGGCCCTCCAACAGAAAGTATTACAAAGCTTTTTTAAGTAAGGTAAAAGTTGATTTTGACATGAGACTCTTCAGCAGACAACACATAATTCCCTTGAGCTTATGCTGTTATTTACCATGTTGCCACCAAATATTTTTTAAATGCATACTTTATTTCTACTTAGAAAAAAAAAGAAAGAAAAACTTATGCAGATCTGGAAAACGCTGTCTTTGAAGAAAGAACTTTTGTTATGCTGAAACTTGGAAGTCAGAGAAGTTTTTACGTCCTCCCTTCTTTTACTAGGGCAATCTGTCAACTGGCAATTACCACATATCCACAGAGCATGAATCACAAGTCACTATGCAACTGACTTTTTGGAAATACAACTATAGGAAATGATTAGTTTCTCATTCCCTGGAGAGACACCTTCAGCTCAGTAGAGAGGGGATGACTATTAACCTATTCTCAGGTCCTTTAAGAGCTGCATTTCAAGCACATATTTTTTGCTGAATGTGCAAACCAAGTTTTTGCTGTTCCCACATACTACAATTTTTCCTGACTACAGTCATACCACCACAAAGAATTTAAGGAGAGAGGGAAGACTCTTCAGGTCATACTTCAACAAGACAAAAAAAAACCCAAACACCAAACCCCCAAACAATAAATCAACAACTTTACTTATCTTTCAAACTGCACACAGAAACCTAATATGTGCCCTTTTGCTTAGGAGTAGACACCTTTCCTTCATTTCTTATCTATTAGCCACACCATTCAGATTACATTTGCTTCACAAATATACTCTTGAAGCGTAAGAAAAACAAAATGCTTTAACATTTCTTTGAAGTTTTCCTACCCAGTTCCTCTAAATTCAGAGGGTGGAGACATAACCACAGGACTACACAAAGCCCAAAGGCATGCTGTGACAAAAAGGTATCCAAGGCCAGTGGACTGACCCAACAGAGTAAAGTTTCACAAAGAAGTTGTATTCAGAAACGTTTCTGCATTACAGGGTGGATCTGAGGCAAGAGGTTCAAAGGAAAGAGGCAGATATTGTACGCACTCTAAAGTTGCCCTCCCAGTATTTCTCAAATCTCTGATAATTTCATAAAATGAAAAATGCCAACACTGGCACATTAAGCATCAATGAATACAAATGCTTTATCAGCAATCCGCAGCCCAGTGTCGTTAATTTACATTTCAGAACAATGAAACTTTAACAAGTCAGTCACTCAGTGGTTTGAAGTCTGACCATGGTAAGTCATGGTAGCAGCTTGTAATTAGGGCAGTACTGCTTATTGCTTTGAACTGCTTTCATCCCGCTGACAGCTCTTACCTTTTCAGAGTTTGTAAAAACATCAGACTTCAGCTCTCCATCCAGAAACTCATTAAAGTATTTCATCAGCTTCTGAGCCTCCACAGCCCGTTGCCGTGGCGTGTTTACCCCCTCCAGTTGGTCGCCAAGGTGACAGACCTTGGTTGCTACATAGCTGATGTGCTCATCTAGTTCTTGGAAATGCTGGAAGGCAACCTGGGAGAACATAAGACACGGACACAAAACTTGTGATTTCCATTTACTGTCCTTTGGGAAACACTAAATTTAGTGAAATACTGAAGCATATTGAACACAGGCATCAGTTTTCCAGGAGCTGGAGCTCAGAACTACCCAGACCCACTAATTAAGTACACACAACTGCTGTAAGTTTACTGTCTTCCTTTAAACTATTGCAAAGACTCACTGCTTTCAGAATAGCTAATATTAATGGAACATGCAGATAAGCCCCCTTTGACAGGGGAAACTGTTTTCCATCAAACCCTCTTTATTTTTCTCTCAAACAGTAGCAGGCTGCACCAAGAAATGTTAATAGACCGTGTGATGCTGTTAAAACTTGCACAGCTTAGCAGTGCCTAGACTCTTCAGATTTTACCTGGTTGCTTTTCTGCAGCTCCTGTACTTTCTTGGCAAACTCCTTTGCTTCCTTCTGGCATTGCTGTTCTAGTTTCTCCACCTTTCTCTGAATCCTTTCATCCATTACCTGTAGCTCTTGGATATGATTTACAAATTCTTCCAATAATCTGATTTAAAATAAAATACAGTAAAGCAGACTTTAGTTTAAAAGATCTTGTCTTCTGCAGAGAGCTTAAAAAAAAACTCAAAAAAAATTGTCTACAACACTGATATAATCATGTCCAACTTAAGATGCTATTCTGTTTTAAACTATACTACCCTAGCTGTGTAGAAACTCTGAATCTACATAAAAGCTATGTGACCACACCAACTGTAGGCCAAGGGAGAGGGGAATACCTAAGTATCAAGCACTCAAGAATGTGGCTCTGCCAGTTACAAAAATCCCTGTATCCTCATCTTCTCTAGGAACTCTCAGCAGGGCAAAGGGAGCTTAGGCTGCTACATCCCTTCAATGTAAGGGCTCTAACAGGAAAATATTCTTGACTGCACTGTAGATGTTACTGTGAACTTGTAAATCAGCATCCTAATTAATAGGCAAGGAATACAATTATGTAGTCTCATAATGTTGTTTTGGTTATAACCACGTTGCTTCCTGATGCTTCTTTTCTTCCTATAACAAGTCATTTTAAGGATTTTTTTTTTCTCCCTGTTCACTTTGACTTTTCTTTCAGACTCACATTTTACTCTAATCAAACACAGTACATCTGAATGCATTTTTATATCTCCTCTATTCTTTTTCATTCTGTTCTCAATATCTCTCTTTCGTTCTATTCTCAATGTCTCTCTTTCATTTGTGTTTTTGTTCATCCATCCCATTCCAGTCATCTTTTCAGCCTGTATTTTTCTAAACATCCCAGACACTGATGCTGGGGGAATACATTACTTCCAGATCCTCCATAGCCATAAAACTCATGCTTGTAACTGAAAACACAGAAAAGAGTTGAGCACCCTGTTGTCCAGGTGTAATATCAAAGCAGAAGAGGAGAGGGAACAGGAATAATCCCTTCCAGAGAACTATTTCTAGACTATTCAGGATTCTGTATTTTCACATATACCCCATTCAGAAGGTACACTGTAAATGTGAAGCCCTTCTAGCCTGCAGTGCTGTGGAAAGGCAGAAGGAGCACACTGCCCCTCTCCTGGCTCCACACACACAGGTTAGAGACTCTCAGCAAACCGGAAGGGAAAAGTAGAAGGTATTATTCTACCCTCACGTGGCTTCTTCCCCGTAACAACTACAGCACCTCTCCTGGCCAACATCCAGAGCCTTCTCCGAGCAACACCTAAATTATATGAACGTGCTTCTCTTTAGTTGGATGGAGGCTCACTGAATTTTCAGTTTTATCTTCTGCTGCTAAAATGACTGGCTTTTCCCCCGCTGCTTGGAGGATGCAAACTGCCTTTTTGCTCACTGTATTGTCTAAAAACCTCTATCAAGTGGTATCTCAACAGTAACTGACTTAAAGGCACAACTGGAAAACTGGATTGGGGCAGATGTTTGACGTTTTTCCTCCACCTCCTGCTTGCCAGAAGCCCAAGAGTAAGCACATTGCATTGGATTCTATAGAAAACCACAAGGAACAGACTTAAGTTTACAGAATTATTTTTAAAACAAATTTTAAACAATAGTAAGTCACTCAAAGCATACTTTCAGAAAACAAAAAAAAACCCCCAAAGTAGTACAGATAGTTTCTATTTCTTTTAACAACCTGATTCCATTAAGTTTTGGGTTTGTTTTTTAAACATGTATTGTGCCAACTCTGCACTTATTCAGTATTCAATATAGCGTAAGAGGAAAGTGTGCTCTAGTAGGAAGAGGTAGCTGCTGGTCAGGTTTCTAAGAACAGAAACAAAGAATCCAGCATTCTTTCTACCAAACAAATGCATCTTCTTCTAAAAACAGAAAAAAACCCCACAACCATACACTGAGGTATGTTTATTTTTGATATTAATTTTGGCTCCCTGCCCAAAACTCACAAGAAAAATATCTACTGTTGTTTCGAAAGCACGTCATAGAAGTTAACACAAGCAAACCAGCAGAAACACAGAAGACAGGTGAAACTGAGTTGCCATTGGTACAAATCACCAACTACTCTACAATATATAGTAGGGACAACCGTGGAGGAAGAGCTACCAGAAGCAATGTTGTGTTTCCAGGCTTCTGCTTAAATCACGTGTAAAACTCGGCATATAGGATATAGGACCCAGATTGAAAGTCAAGGGCTCAGCATCTTGCTAAAGTCCAACAAGATCCTTCCTCTTCTCAACACACCTCCAAAAAGCCAGACTGCTCCAGAAGAAACGTCCTTCGACCACGCTAGTGAAGCTTCTTTTATTTGCTTTTGAATAGCAACAGTTGCCTATGAAGTTAGTGACTCCTAAACTTCTTAAGAGTTCTAGCTCTGGTCACTGCAAGCAATATCAATCTGGATTAACATCAGGTGAATGAGACATCACTAAGGAACTGCAACTGCACTTTGAATGTACACTGCCATAATCTAAATGAACATTCAGGCAGCTGAACCTTTTGTTGACCCTGCTAACTCAACAGCATCCCGATATCCATAAAACAGGAGGAACCTCCAAAGTTATAACCATGTGAAAAATGAAAACACCTAAATTAATTACATCTCTAGAAAGACTATCAATACTGATGATGTGGAACTTTTTGGAGGAGTCACTCCTTTTAAAGCAAAAGAGGATCCAGAGGTTTGAATTCCACAGAAAGAGTTGTCAGCATTGGGACAGGCTACCCAGGGAAGTGGTGGAATTGCATTTCCAGAGGTATTTAAAAGACAGACAAAGGCATATGGTTTAGTGGTGGTTTTGGCAGTACTAGTTTAATGGTTGGACTGGATGATCTTAAGGGTCCTTTCCAACCTAGACCATTGTATGAATTACAGAAGCTTAGGCGATGAACATTGCTGTATAAAATTGTGCATCTGAGTTACCAGTGCACCACCCAACACTGGCTGATTGCTCGGGGTGAAATTTCTCAGCAGAGCCAAGCCAGCTCACCACAGAGGAGAAGGTCCTGCACCACCACCTCCTTCCCCACTTCCCCTACTCAAGCCTGGCTCCTTTCCACACCCACATCCCTTCTCATCACCAGCTCACAGACACACAACCTCTCCCCTTTGCACCTGCTCCCAGGCTTTTCCAGTCCCCCAAAATTGCTAAGCCAACTAGGAAAAAAGTGGATTTTATTTCTTGTCAGTTTAGTTTTCCGATATTTTAGTGAGCTAGATTAGCTTAGCATGAGATCACATGCCTAGAGCTAGCTCAAGATGAGCCATCACAGAATGCAGCTAGGAGCAAGGAAGGACACAAGCCCATCTCCATTCAGCAGCAGCAAGTTGTTCCTTTTGATTCAGACTATACAATTTCAGACAAACTCAGCTGAAAACAATCTAAGTCAACATTGCCATGTTCCTGCCTTTCTTTCCATCCTACCTGTTTGTGCCTTTTGTTTGTACCAGGCCTGTAAACCACTGGGTCTTACAACAAGCCAGCTCAGGGAGCTAAACTAGCAAGAAACTCATTAAATTGACTTAACTATCATAGCAGCGAAGCCTCGTATTATGCTTTAATCCGACAACTCTAGTGCTTTGGAACATTCATGTCTGACAAGGACAAACAACATCAATTCTCCTTTATTCAAAAGGTCTAAATCAGAAAGTGACTTTCCTTACTCTTGTTACTGAATAATTGGTTCTGAATAATTGGCTCATGGTCACAAATTCTAGCAATTCTCCCAAATGAAAACCTCCTTGGACACACACCAACACTACACACAGGCTTTTTGTTATACGTGTAATAAAACAGTACAATTAGAGATACATTCACTTTGACAATTATGCAATTTTATTTTACCTTTTTGGATCAAAAGCTTCTCCACCTCTGGAACCTCCTCCAGGTGTTCTCCATGCCAGGCGTTCAATGTATTCATCTGCCACAAAAGGCTCCTAGCCACAGAATAAGAACTCCTTACAATGTGCCACAGCGGGTTGTTCCTTAAGCAGCTGCTTACACATCATTCTGAAAGCGTTTAGAAGCTTTACTACAATCAGGAGCGAGTACAGTCTCGACAATTACCCCGTCACCTCTTCTGTTTACGTATTTAATAGAGAGAACGCCGCTCTCAATACGGTGGGTTTGAACACCTAGGCTAGAGATTGTCAAACTACTATCAAAGAATTTGCTGCAGGGCTGTGAAGAGTTGGCTCCAAATTACCTGGCCTTATTTTCAGCTGAGCTTATGGCTTGTCATTACAGAGTGTCCGAATCGGGCAGCAGCTACGCTGATTTGAGATATTACATCACGAGCCCCAGCCATCGGCAGAGCAGCAAATCAGCTAGAATTGTTCTGTCTAAAAAAATAAACTAAAAATTGGGTGGCAAAGTTAAGTTTTCTCTGCAGTTGCTCAACTCTGATGCAGTTTGCAACACGGCATCGCCAGCCTGAGTGACCGTGGCACTGCCCCACGGCAAACACGGCACGAGATTGTCCCTGGACACTACGCAACATCAACCTGCAGCTGCAGAAACAAAGCAGATAAAACAGCAAAACATGAAGCATAAAAGAGAAGACGGACTTGACTTTTGCCAGAACGAAAAACAAGGGCATAAGTGATGCTAAAAACACAAGGTCAGTCAAGTTTCTCCCATAATATTTACTGGATTTTCCATAACTCTTCGCTGTTGTGTGGAATTGTTAAGATTATTTCTCCACCCAATAATGTTTCCCAAAGGCAGACACTTCATTATAAACCCAAACCCTCCTATTTCAGTTGGCCTAATATTTAAACCAGCGTAAGCATTTCTTCACATAGTTAATAGGAAATAATCAAAACAGAGTCTAGCACCTATCCTTCAAAAAAAAACCCCTAGTATTTATCCCTTCAGTTTCATTGGTAATCTAGCAGCATTGCTTGGGTGCCAACAGCAGCACATCTAAGGGCAGTGAGCAAAGTAGTCTCACAACCACCAGGTTCCACAGAAAGCTTTTAATTTACATGCAGCAGTGTTTCTAAAACTGTGAAACACAACCCAACACGGAGCTGGGAGTGCCTCTGGTTAATAGTGGCTAATAATCTCCTTTTGATAATGAAACATGTGAACACACCACCCCTGCTTTTAATAAAGCTTGGCTTACAAAAATAAAAATAAAAACGAGCAGCCCTCTACAAGCATCAAGTCTGTTCTTGCATAAATAGGTCTAAAACCCATGTCAGAAGTAATAGGAAGGGAGAAAACCAGCATTATAGTGTTATCAAAATAACTGAAAACAAACACTGCCAGTTCCAGGTTTGTCATTCCTCAAGAAACAAATTATGCTTTATCCAGTCAGGCCCAGCAGTTAAATGGAATTTTTTTTTTTAAATATACTTCACACCATACTGCATCCTGCTAGACACAACAGAAGTTTCTCCCTTCCAACAGATCACCCAGTAACTCTTCACTCAAAGCCTGACTGGAATAGCTCCTCAGCTTCCCTGGTTAAGCTTCAAAAATAACTGGATGATGGCACACACAAACAACTCGCTCCTCTCTCTAACCCGCTTCTTCCTGATACACAGCGTTAAGGTCCCTTCACGTGAATGCTTTTCATCCAAAGTTATAACACAGTGTTTTCATACCAAGTGTAAATTCTCTCCTTATATCATCCTTACATCTAAATGGTTGAGAACGTTTTTGCAATTTTAATTATAGGTGAAATGAGCCATTCAATGCAGTAACATTCCCTTCAGGGGAGTCCCTCCAGCTTCCCAATTACCTTATGGCTCTTCTCAGCACTTCTCCTGTATATGAAAACCACAATCTTTCCCCTGAAGATCCCATAATTCAGCTGAAGTACCACTCTAGTTACAAGGGTATCGATGCCAAGTATAGTGCTATAGAAGAGCCCTATATAAGGGTGCACTGTTTACTGATGCTCCGTGGGCGTATGTAACATTTTGCCCTTCAGATGTTTGCACTGGAAGATAATTACAAAGATACACATAGCCACCTTCAGGCTTTTTTGGAAGACTTTTTCTGCAAACCTATGAAAGCCTCCTCTCCTAAGGAAATCTGACAGACACACCTCAGACCCACAAAACATATTCATTCTAATGCCATGCTTGCTTTATCCATTATGCCTCTATGCTCACCTAAAGTTCCCTCCAGTGCACGTGTACACAGAGTGCCTGCAGCTCCCTCCCCTGCACCCCAAAACCTAGCTGGGCACATGGCACCCCAACAGGCAGGAGGTCAAACTGAGCCAGCAGCAGCCCAGTCCCCTTCGCTGCCCTTCCTACATCACAGGCACTCATGTGCATCCCCCTCACCCGCAGTGCTGGTCCCATCTCCCAGCCTGCCTCTCTCCTTCTGCAACATCTGCTCCTCTGCCAAAACTAGAGACCCACATTTCGTTTGAACAATTTGACACATGAATCACTTTTCTTAGACCTAAAGGATGGCAGGTGCAGCAATATTTTAAAGGGGCATAACCTGGAAGAACATCTGTTTGTTTTTTTTTAAGAGCACTTCAAAGGGGAGTTGTCCTTCAGTTTTTTATCATATAAAAACCTGTTCTGTACTACTTCAGAAAGAGTGAGCATAGGGGATACTCTTATGTGCAGACTACTGACCAACAGAGAAACAAAATGAGCTTTTTCTTCCAAATTTTCAGGTATGTGCTAAAAATAATCTATTTGATTATAAAGTTCTTTATAAAGAACTATTTAAGTTCAATGTCATTTTAAGACTTGATTTCACACTTTCCACTGCAAACCCAAAGCTTTTTTAATTTTGTTTGGGTATCATACCTTCCATACACATTTGCTCTTTTTAATGCTATCTTGATAAGAGTTACCTATAGCTATCCCACAGCCTAAAATCCCATTTTAAGTCTCCTATCCAGTTCTGCAGAAAGTGCTGAAAATCAGCTATTACAAATGTCATTTGCAAGTCCTTTGCCTGTTATCTGATGAGCCTTAACAGCCAATTTCTTCCCAGCTTTGAACTTCCCTCTAGCTCTAGATGAATTAACGTGATCCTAGCTATTCAGCCAATACTACTGATTTAATAAGAGATAAGCCTGAAGTAGATGATAACCTGGTTTGATCCGGTCTGCATAAATGAAACTACACTGGACCTAGCCACATTAAAATCCAGTTTAGAAGTAATAATTGTTAAATTACGCCCTGAGTTATGTGATGGAGAATTGAGTCCATGCTGTGTCCAGTTTTAACCACAGACCCTTCCACACAATGTCACACATAGATATTGAAAATGACTTTTGGCAGGGTAACTGCCATACTAAGCACACGTTTCCATGTTCTAACCTTCATGGCAGCGACTTCAAACTAACACAGTAGGCAATTTAATGAATTTAATCAATGTCAATAAAACCTCCCTTGCCTTTGGGCTGAAAAAGAGGTGAGGAGGAGAGAAAAGAAATACTGTTTTCTACACTGGAAAACATGATTTCAAGACCTATCTCTAGCCAAAGGTCTCATCCACTTTGCAATTTCATCTTTGTTGCTACTGCAAAATGGAAAAGCTGCTCCCTGATCCCAAGCAGTCAAAACATACAGTTTTATTTCCACATGCAAGTTATGTCACACTCGACTTCCCATAAAGAACAGAACCAACCGAGCTGTCATCACGTTGAGAAATCAACAGACTCCTAGGACAGTTAGAGAAGGTACAAAACTGGCTACCTAGCACATGGCATATTAGCCTTGCCATATTGTTAAGCCACGCAAGCCGAAAGATGTGAGTCATAACACTCATGTGTCATAACTGTGGCTCATAAATGCAAGTGCACACAATGCATTTTATATAAAGCCGATAAAGGATCTTCCAGAGAAACAGGAAGAGCTTTCCTGAAGGCTGGGCAAAGCGTGTCCTACTGCTAAGACACCACATGAACAACTTGGTGTGACTCGGAGAGCAATTACAGGGCACCTGGTAACGATACTACATCCCCATGTACTAGAATGTGGGTACAAACACTTCATATTAAAGACATTAGGAGAGACCCTGGGCCAGGCCAGGAGAGCAGAACTTGCCAGACTCCTTCCCTGCTCATGCATGGCCTCGGCCAAGCTGTTCAACTTCTTGTGCCCCAGAACCACAGTGGTTAAAGGGCAGGCAAAGTTATTTCCTTATTTCATAGAAGTAGGAGCTGTGCTGAGATACCACGGTGCTGGGGTCATCCCAATAAGCGCCTTTAGGAGAAGGGGGATCACGTTATCTCAGCGGTCAGGCCTGGCATGGCCTGTGACCCCGTGCAAAGTCCTAGGAGCCCCCCCCAGGGGGAAGAAGGCCCCGGCCCGAGGGGCACCACAGGCCCTGGTCTGGGGGGAAGCTGAGGGCCTGCAGCCTCCCGAGGGCATCACCCCGGTCCCTCTGCCCCCCGCACCGGCATCCCCTTCCCTCAGGCTCCCGCATCGCGCCGCTTCCACCCGCTTTCACCCCAGGCCCGCTTCCCTCCCCGCCCGACCAGGAGCTCGCCGGGGTGAGGCCGCCCCATCCCCTCACATAAACCGGCACCGCCTCCCGGGCCCAGCGCGGCCCCCTCCTGCGTCCGGGGAAAGCCCCGCAGGGTGCTGCCCGCACCCACCTCGAAGAGCTCGGCCGTGGTAGCCATGGTCGCCGGGAGAGCGGCGGGGGTCCTCAGCGGCNCACAGCTCCCCGGCCGCCTTCAGCGCCGAGCCATCACCGCCGGCATGGCCCTACGAGCGCTGTGGCTCCTCAAGCACGACCCCGCGGCCGTGCTCTTCTCCAGGTAACGGTGGAGGCCGTGGAGGAGAACGGGGAGGGGGAAGCCGGGCAGGCCGCGGGGCAGGCCGGGCCAGGCCGGGGGGAGATGCTGGGCCGAGCCCGTGGGGAGCAGCAGGGGGGGCTTGGGGGTCAGAGCCGGGCGCCTGGGCCTGTTGAGGGAGGGAGATGGGGGAGGAAAGATGGGAGGTCCCCATCGGAGGGTGCCGGTGGTTTCCAGAGCGGTCGGGGCTGCCCCAAAGTAAACCCGAAAATAACCAAATGGTCTGATGCTCTCTCATAAACGCGATCCCTCCTCCAAGCCCCACTGGCTGCTTTAGGCTTCTGAACCTCATGTTTTAAATTTCTGGAGAATGTGCTTTTTAACAAGGGCCTAAGTATTTGTCTTTACAACTTCTGCATTTTGCACATGACTTTTTGTCTCTGTTCCTCTTTCTGTCAGCTATTGTAAAGATCTTTCCTGGCTCCTCGCTCTTCTTACATGGAAAAAGGACAAGGTAGTTGATTATGAAATACTGTCAGATGAATAAAATTAGAAAGCATATATTTTGCTTATGCTTTTCATGTGTTCTCTTCATATTGTTCTGTAACGGTACAAAAAGCATGGTATTTTCAGGCAGAAATTCAACTTCCCATTTGATTTTAATTTTTACATATGAAGGTAGTTCTTTTAAGTTAGTGAACCAAAGGAGGACTTTTTATTCCAAATTCTTACAGGGTTTGAATTAAGATTTTAGTTATGCCAGCTGCTTTTGTTGGTCTGCCAAAATGGGTTGCTGTTTCTATGTACTTTCTGTCATTTCAGAGGACTGAGTTCCGAAGAATGAGAGGAAAAATAACTGGGGACTAGGGAAGGGACAAATTCTGAGACCTGCATCAAGAGATGTGACTTATATCCTAGTCTGAATTCAGTAAAACTGAAGAGAGAATCTAGAAGGGGGCAAAAGGAAAAAAAAAATAAGAGCAAGTGAGGTATCTTCCATCTTCAGGTGCAGACAGATCCCTGTGTTGGACATTCCCCTGATTGTTTTAGGATTAGTATTATGGTCCTTGTATTACCTCCAAGACTAGAGACAAGGCCTCCCCTCTACAAACACAGAGAAAGAAAAAGCCTTGTCCCAAAAAATCCGAGAGTGTAATCGCCAGGGCTGAAGGGGGGTTGGTGACAGGGATATGTGAAGTAACTTGTCACACAGTAAGCGGCAGAGACAAGGGATAGCGCCCCTTTGAAAAGGGCAAACTCTACTTGATACTTCAAGTGATTGCCAGACTTAGATCTTTCAAGTTCCCAGAGGAAATAATAGGGCTGTGGAAACCCCAAGTTTATCCTCCTAACTGACCTTAAATTCAACAAAGCACGCAGACAATATAAAGAATGCCGGATCACATGGAAGCTGTTGGTTTCGGGACTTACGCACTCAGCTGGAGATACGTGAGCCCTGATCTTTAACCTCAGAGAAGATATCTGGGACATCAAAGCATTCCACTTTTTTTTTTGAGCTGATCATAACTTAGTTCAGGCAACAAGTACGGCCTTTCTCTTGAATCACCAAAGCTCAATTCAGCCCTGCAAACTTTCATCTTTTTAAGTTTTCGTCACTTTCTAGAAGGCAATGCTGAAAAACTGAGATCTGAGGGGCGAACTAATCATCTAATGGCTCGGGAAGCTGGGGAGGGGGAGAAGATTACTGTGGTCTGGGGAAAGCTTCAGCAAACAGAGCAGACAGATTGGGATGTAAGGAAGAGAAAACTAGACTGAAATATCTCCTCTTCATTTGTTTTACAAGCATCAAACACAAATAAGAGGTGCAAGCCAACACTACGTGTAGCCTCTTATCAACAACCTTGCTCTGGAAGTCCTCATAAATTTTCAAGCTGCAAAACTACTCTTCTTTTTTTTCTTTTATTCTCCTCAAAGTAGATGTGAGACTACACAAGGCATTTCAGGGAGGCATTTCACTGTCATCTGTATCCTGTTTACGGATCTTGCAGCTCTGGCTTCTCTTTGCCTCGGCTTGCTTTTTCCTTACTGGGGAAAAAAAAAAAAAAGGGAAAAAGCCTTAGCTGCCTGATTTAAGAATCAAACAAAAAAAGCAGCCAATGAAAATAAGTCTGAGAAAGTGTAGCTGCCTCCAGCAAGAGACTCTGCTAAGATGGTGTAGGTGGGACTTAGAGGTAACAGGATAAGAACGAGAACCAGGGAGGTGTTTAGGAGCAGAAGGGGAAGGCTACATATGGAGGGCATAGAAGGTTGGAAGGGGACCTTCAAGATCACCTAGTCCAACCATCAACCTAACTCTGATAAAAAACAACAACCCATCACTAAATCACATCACAGAACACTGTGTCAACTAATCTTTTAAATACCTCCAAGGATGGTGTCTCAACCACTTCCCTGGGCAGCCCATTCCAATGATTCATAACCCTTTCCACATCAAAAATTTTCCTGATATCCACTCTGAACCTCCCCTGGCACAACTTGAGGCCATTTCTTCTTGTCCTATCGCCTGTGACATGGGAGAAGAGACCAAACCCTGCCTCTCTACACCCTCCTTTCAAGTAGAGAGCGAGAAGGTCTCCCCTCAGCCTCCTCTTCTCCAGGCTAGAACATCCCCAGCTCCCTCAGCCTCTTCTCGTAAGGCTTACTCTCCACACCCCTCACCAGCTTCGTTGCCCTTCTCTGGACCTGCTCCAGCACCTTAGTGTTTTTTTT
>VZTM01013395.1:0-36317 GCA_013400555.1 Jacana jacana
AGGGCAATGTTCTCTCCTGACCCCCATACACAGTTTGTGCCTTGGAGTATGAAGTTTGATTAGCTTTTTCTTGCAGCACTAGGAGCATCATGGTAGTGATCCAAAAAGTACTTTGGAAAAAAACAAACTACAGACTTTCTCTCACTGACCTCCTGCTACAGTGAATTTCATAAGCTGACGATGCACCCTGTAAGGACACATTTCTTTTTTACTGGTTTCAATTTATTGCCCTTTAATATAATTTAAGTGGCAGCTATGGTTCCCTGTGGCTCCTTTACAGGCTTTTAAGGTTTATTTTTTTGCTAACTTTTTAAAGAGTGTTTCAGAATGACAACAAGCACCTGCCCCCGTTTTTTGTATCTAATAATTAAGAGCAAGCACCTGTTCACCTGTTCTGTTTCAAGGCATAAACATTATGTTATAATGAAATTCCTACATACTGGAAGGCTGTGATGTTTGGCTTCCTGCCTTATATCAAAGTCCAGGCAAAACCTGATTTGTCTGTAACATGATGACTCCCCTTGTCAATGTAGCCAGAGGATTTGGTTGTGCCACAGTCACAGTCAACTTAAGTCAATGATACACAGGTAAGCAGAAGAAATGATATTTGTAGTGGGGGTGGTGTGGTTTAGATACTCTTTGCCATGCTTTTTGGTGTCCTCTGGGCTCCTGAGGCCAGGAGGTGCTCAGGAATTCTCCAGGAGGGAGGGGGCTCTCATTTCAACAATGTCACCCGGCTTACAGGCTTTCGTTGCTAGGCAGATATTCACTGAATTCAGATCTATAAACAAAAAACTGAGTGTAAAAAGATAATTCAGCAGCTACACTGCCACAAAATGTCACCAGAAATTAACCAGCTTTGCTCTTTCAGCTGGAGAACAAAATGAGAAGTCTACAGAAGGTCAGACATATAAAAATGCATTGAGATGAACAGGGAAGAATATTAAATTACTAAATAAAGAATTACACTTGGTACAGTTGGTGGCTCTACTCTTTGTGTCTATTATAGGCAATAATTAACGCCTACAACTGTATTCATTGTCAGCTTGTGTTCTTATCTTCAGATCCCAGTAGCAAATAAATGACTCGTGCTTTATTCTTGAAATGTTAATTACTATAAGAAATATTCTAAGACTATATTTTATATTACTGTCACTTCACACTTTCTGTTTTAACTTCTGTGCAATTTTAAGCTTGGGTTTTTCTGAACTGTGTCCAGAGAGATCCCCACAGGAGTGGGGCTGCTTGGGTGAATTCTGCTCAGCTCTGAGGGATCCCATCTAGGTAAAGATAATATAATTGATAGGCTTTTTAAAGGATGCTGGATCCTGTGTTATTAGCTGATTGCTCTGGTCTTTCTTCATATGTCACACAAGAAGCTGTTGCTTCTGACCCACTCATCATGTGCTTCATATCCTCTCTTAAATCAGACCTTTCTCATTTCTGTTGGAAATGATTCTTTTCCCATCTACAATAAATTGCTCTAATAGTTCTTCATACATTACCTCTTCTCTTAGCCTCTTCAGTAGGGTGTAAATCTGTAAATTTCATTCATGGATGTTACAGTCAATCAGCTACACCCAAAATATAATGCCAGCCTGTTACTTGTTGATGCCTTCAATACACATCCTTCTTTATGTTATAACTCTTGACAGCAGCTGGTTACCCCATTACTTGCTAAATGAAAGCATCCAGTGTTGCAGGTATTTTTTTGAAAAGCACCTAAGTGTCTCGGGGCCTAAGTCTCCTTTTCAAAGTAATGTAGGTTGCCAAGTTCCATCAATTTTAACCCTCTTGTTAACTTCACCAGCTTATCAAACCCCACAACTAGTTCAGAATTTTATTCTTTATCAAATAATGTCCTCTGAACTTGTTCTGTCCAAAATCTCTACAAATACATAAATCTCTTCTTTCCATTAATTGAACCACTCTGATCCTGATCATCTTTGACATCAGAGTTGCCCAGTTGCTCTAGAGGTGCTCTTTCTAGCAAGCCATGAAGCCTCATCTCAACTCTAAATATCATCTTGATCCTTATATTTTACTTCGAGCTTCAGAATAACTTTACAAATAAGGCAGTTTTGGATCCTCCATGTGAAAGATGATCTACTTGTCTGCTTCTGCTTTTACCGATGCCTCTAGGATTTTGACACATCACATGCTCTTTGTATTACCTGTACTCTTACGTATTCATCTGTGTGTGAATCACACCAGGTGAAAAATTATTTAGTGCAACATACCTGGCTGTACCTTTTGGCATCACCTTCTGCCATCATATGTGACCAGTGAACCTCTGTGAAATTGCTTTGATACATCTAGGTCACAGATAGGAATTCTCATTGCCAAACTGGTAGAAAAAAATTAAAACAAGCCAGCACTTTACCCATCAGCAAATCAGTTGATAGAAAAAGCCTTCCTCATTCTACATACAATACGGTTTTAACTGTCCCTGCCTCATATCAGGGTCTGTGCCACAGCAGAAAACCCCAAAGGTGGTGGATTTTCTTGAGAAGCTCCCAAGGAAGCAGCTTGGTTGGCAAAAGGCAGTCAGAGTCCTACTTGTTCTCTCTCTGTGCTGGTTGGAGTAGTTGGGCACGGGGCCAGGCCATCACATCCACAGTTATTGAGAGATTAACATTGTTTTGGGTATCTGGATGGGATACTTCTGCTTACTTCTGAGTCTGCCCTGCCTTGCACAAGAAAACAACACAGGAAAATTTCTCTCAGTTTTGCATTCCTGTGGAGAAATAGCCTTAATGCAGCACATTATAGGCCTCTATGGCCTCCTGCAAGCACGGACAGCTGACATGATGGCAGCTAGAGTGTTCTTGAGCTGTTGAATTGCTCTCTGACTGTTCTGCTTTACAGCATCTTCCTAGAGGACAAGGGGCTCTTCTTACTGTGGCTGTACCAAGAATTGTAGCAGCATTCCTGCATTTGTTAAAGGTGGGTTTGTGTTTTCACACAATCCCAGTTGGTTTGGGTGCCTGCATCAAAGCAGTGGTACTGGAAATTCTTCAAGCTTTATGCTGGAGTTGGTGGTGCCCTGACTCTCTGAATATTAGATCCCCAGATTTGTTGTGTGGGTCATTGGACCTTGGAGGCACACAGAAAACCCTTAGATACTTTTAAATTTAGTTAATCCTTATGGGCTGAATTCAGACTGCAGTTTATAGTCACTTGGGGAGGGGACAATAGGCACAAGAGATGGGTGATAGGCTTTCACAGCAGGGTGAGGAGATCCCATTCCTCTTGATTGCCTAAGTGGGTGATCAAGCCGCAGCAGGCGTGTTCCAATCACTCTTTGCTGACTTCAGTTTAGATACCGCAGATTGTTCAAACATTCTAAATTTCACCAATGTTCCTGCTTTTGCTCAGGGCATGTCTCTGAGGACTCTAAAGAGTACCAAGAATAAACCAATGGGAAATGCAAAACATGCGGTTTATGCTGAATTTATGTTGTCTGTAGCTGGATGGTTGTGACCTGGGTGCCTCTGAAGAACTTTGTCTTGTGCACTGGGATCCAGTGGCAGGGCTTGGAGTCCAAAATGAAATCCCAGACATGATTCATTGGCCTGGAGTTGTATTTGGTGAGTAATAATATCAATTCCAGAATCTTACTATGGTTTATTTACTGGTCATATTAGCATGTGAGCTGATTCACATTGCCAGAGAAAACCCTTGCTTGCATATGAATGTTATTATGCTATCAACTGCTTCTGATACCTCACAGATTTTTTTCTATTTTCTCCCTCCTAATCTATTTTTTTTTAAGCCAACAACCCTGCTTCAGTGCCAGCATCTGCCTTTCTAATAATGTAACTATTTACTGCATCATTGTGCTCTACTCTCATTTCATGTTGTCACACTCTCCACGACATTATTTGAAAATTGTCAAAACCCTCAGTAAGAAATTTCTACCAGAGGGGAAATAAGAAACGCAAACAGTGCACCCTGGTTACCATGAAAAGGCACAGAGACTAGAGTCATACTGTGCCTCTCCAGTGTGACCTCCTTCTGGACTCAGGCTGAGACTCTCAGACGGCATCTGCTTGGTTTATCTTGCCATGTGTGTTTTCAGTACAGACGAAGTTTGCTCTGAGTCCCTCTGGACAGCTCTGCTCTCTTTCCTTCATCATTCTTTGTGTCTTTCGGTTCCCCAGCTACAAATTTCCATGCAGTAACCAGTGAATTATTATAAAAACAGGAATTGCTTGTATTGAGTTATATCTCCAGGACCGAGCAAGCCTGATTTAGGCTAAATGGCTTTAACTGAGTCAAATGTACTAAGTAAAGGAAAAGCAAAAGTAACCTGAGTATGTTGAATGGGGTTCTTGTTATTGGCAAGCATCAAATGTTTCCCTGAGGTCAGTCCCCAAACAACTGTATCTATGGCTGCTCACAGTTGCTTTGTCCTTGTCAAGGTGGCTCTTAGGAATAAAGAAATAGAACAGGTTTGCAGTGCTTTGTCTAAGTCCTCCTGCTGTCTGGGCAGCCTAGGCTGAGGTAGGCTGAGGCAGCCCAGGAATGCTCTGGCTGTGACACTCAACACTCAGGGCAGGGTTGTTAAAGATGTTTTAGGAAGAATAGTCTGTTCAGGCAATCAAATGTTCAGGGCAGCGTGGCCACACAAGAGCTCATCTCTAGAATGTTGCCCACTATTTTCATACTGTTTTCCAACTTCCATCCCATGTACCCCAGAACTCCACTGAAGTTATCACTGAACAAGGTGGTGGATGCCAGGCTGCTTGGTTGTTATGGCGCAGAGGGACATGGAATCATAGAATCATTCTGGTTGGAAGAGACCCTTGGGATCATTGAGTCCAAACATCAGCCCTACTCTACAAAGTTCTCCCCTACACCATATTCCTCAACACCACGCCTAATCTACTCTTAAACACAGTCAGGGATGGTGCCTCCACCACCTCCCTGGGCAGCCCATTCCAGTGACTGACCACTCTTTTTGGGAAATTTTTTTCCTAATTCTGGGCACCATCACCTTCCTGCCTTCCAAAGCAGCAGCAGCAGGTGTCTCAGTCTCCATGACCTGACCCCAGATAGAATGGACACATTAGATGTTAGCTCAGTCCATTCACAGCCTGGAGGTCAGAAACACTCCTCTTCATGTGTTACACTAGGGTCCTTCACTGTATAGATGGGGGGTTAACAAGTTGCTGCAGAAGATGTCACCACAGAAGGTAGCAGCTCAACCATTGCCAGGCTGGATGACACTTGGTAGTGTCTGGTTCTCTGGTTAATTTGTTTGTGGAAATGTGTAACCTCTTATCCATTAGGGAATGTGCTGGTAGTAAATGGACCACCTCTTCTGCAACTGGTAGAACAAGAAGTTTCTGCTTTGTAACCGAACTGTTTAAAACTGACCCAGACACAATGTTCCTCAGCAGTTCCACAAGCTTCTGAGTAGAACAAGGTCATTTATTCTGGAACCAACATAGGGTGGAATGAGAGCTATGTGCAGTTTAAAAAAATAATATTTGTAGAGGTATACATTTAGTCTCTCAATAAAGAAGCCCAATACAAACTGGTACCATAGGCATCCAACTGTGGGATGTTGGATGAGGAGAAGACAGTGGATATAGTATACCTGGACTTTCGAAAAGCATTGACACTGTCCTCTACCAAATTCTTATGGAAAAACTGGCTGCTCATGGCCTGGATGAGCGTACAATCTGCTGGATCGAGCACTGGCTGGAAGGACGATCCCAAAGGGTGGTGCTCAATGGAGTTAAATCCAGCTGGTGGCCGCTCAAAAGTGGTGTCTCTCAGGGCTCAGTACTGGGGCCATTTCTGTTTAATATCTTTATTGACAATGTTGACAATAGGGAGATATATTAGAAATCTATCTATCTATAGATAGATAGATCTGCCTCTATATCTCTATCTCTCTATCTATCTATCTAGAGATAAAAATAGAGATAGAGCACCATCAGTAAGTTTGCAGATGACACTAAGTTAGGTGAGAGTGTTGATCTACATGAGGGCAGGGAAGTTCTGCAGAGGGATTTGGACAGATTGGATCAATGGGTCAATGTTAATGGCATGGGCTTCAACAAGGCCAAGTGCCAGGTCCTGCATTTGGGCCACAACAACCCAAGGCATCGCTACAGGCTTGGGGAAGTGTGGTTGGGGAGCTGCCTGGCAGAAAAGGACCTGAGGGTACTGGTCGATGGGCGGCTGAATATGAGCCAGCAGTGTGCCCAGGTGGCCAAGAAGGCCAATGACATCCTGGCTTGCATAAGAAACAGTGTGACCAGCGGCAGTAGGGAGGTCCCCCTGTACTCAGCACTGGGGAGGCCACACTTTGAGTATTATGTGCAGTTCTGGGCACCTCAGCACAGGAGAGATATTGAGGTGCTAGAGCGAGTGCAGAGGAGGGCAACGAAACTGATGAGGGTCCTGGAGAATAAATCTTAAGTGATTGAAGGAGCTGGGACTGTTTAGTTTGAGGAAGACGAGGCGAGGGGAGACCTCATCGCTCTCTACAACTACTTGAAAGGACATTGTAGAGATGTTGGTTCTGATCTCTTCTGTTAGTGATAGAATGAGAGGGAATGGCTTCAAGCTGCAGCAGGGTAGGTTTAGGCTTGACATTAGGAAAAATTTTTCCCAGAAACAGTGGTCAGGCACTGGAATGGGCTGCCCAGGGAGGTGGTGGAATCACTATCCCTGACTGTGTTTAAGAGTAGATTAGATGTGGTGTTAAGGGATCTGGTGTAGGACAGAACTTTGTAGAGTAGGGCTGATGTTTGGACTCGATGATCCCAAGGGTCTCTTCCAATCTAAATGATTCTATGATTCTATATCTGCATGTCTTTTTCCATGTAATAAACCTGATGTTTTGTCAAGTTTTATTTCTGGTGGTTTGCAAACCCACCCTTGAAGTTACGTGTTGTCCCATGTCTGATATGGATGTATAGAGTATTTTTCCTAATGTTGATGGGAAAACAGTATATTACTACAAAATACACTCCACCTTCCCCAACAAATCCAAACAGAAACACACATTGAATTGCTAATAATTTTCATCTAAATCAATTGCTAGAGTGTTTTCAGAATAAAACTGGTGTAATTTTCTAAGTTTTGTTTGGCTAACCCAATGATGGTACTAAATATTGTAAAGTATCAAGGATGTGAAGTCAAAAACCTTTTGTTCAGCTCAGCTGTGCTGAATGGCAATTACACATTCTGAACAATCATACAACTTCTTTAATCAAATGAGGTAATATGAAATTGGCTAGATTTTCCTCAATACTTTCAACTTCAGTGAAAAATACAATAATTAAACTCTCGGTACAATGAATTTCAAACCTCTGTGCGCTCTCAGCCCCCTCCCTTCTTCTCTCTCTGGATAATAAATCCTTATGAAAACTGCTACCACGACTGAGACAAATTGTGAAATTGTTTAATAATGTTGACTCAAGTAGTGACATCATTCAGAGACTTTTGAGATGCATTTAAAGACAACTGCGAGCTGCCGGATGTGGCAGAGCAGACATAGCCCCCAGCAGGAGGAAGGAAGGTGTGTGCAGCAAGGGGGGCTCTATCTATATCCACCATGGGGATCAAGGTGAATCAGTGTTCAAAGGAGAAAACCCCAGCGTTTTCCTCTATCTCCTTCCCTAGCAGCCTGTCTAATAAGTCCTTCTTTGCAATGCTTTTCTTAGGAGAGGGACAGAGACAGATGAGTTAATGCCTCATATTTTGGAGGCCAGGGATGGTGCCCAGCCACTCTTGACAGCCCAAGCAAAACATTTTAATGTGCTTGGAGAATAAAAACACTCAGTGAAAAGTAAACCCTGGAGAGCCAATTGCTTTCCTTATTCTGAGAAGTGACTGCCACATCAGACCCTGGGAACTTGCTGAACCCACGCAGAGTCGGCAGCTAGACTCTGGGAACATTTGTTTTACAAAACTAATAATTTCACCAGGAAGATGAAAACCTACTTTAAGAAGGAGAAAAAGAACGAGCCCATGAGGTTCCTTCCCACTGTTGTGCTTTTTCATCTGTGAATAACATTAGCCTAACTCCAGCAAAAATTATAAGGGTGTATCTCAACTGGCTGTCTACTGGGAAAAAAAAAATCACTATTGTTGTTCCTTGTATGGGAGGTGGTGTGAGTGACCACCTCAGATCCAATGTAAGAACCACACTGCACTTCAAAAGACAGTTCAACCCCCATGAGGTACTGCAAAATAATAACATGCTCCCCAAATATCCCATGGTTTTAAAAGTATGTATCTAATAAATCTGAACATTATCTGTTTAAACAGATGTAAAATATCTGTCTCTCAAAAAGGTGGGCTGTAATTCTAAGGACGCTATGGAAAGAAGAAAAAAAAATTACTAGCTCTAGTAACAGATGTGAAATTACATTAGATAAATATAATCATTAGTTTCAGTCTCACCCTGGTTAATTTGTTTGTGGAAATGTGCAACCCATTATTCATTAGGTAATTTTTCACACATTGATTAGAAAGCCATGTCGAATTGTGACCCAGCACATTGGGGTTTGCCTATCTTGCAGTGAACTATATCGCTTACAATAGTGGAAATGGGGGACAAAATGTTTATCTCAGGCTGATTTTGTGCCAATAAATAAAGTAAATCAATAGCCAGTGAAGTGTGAACGACATTTCTCTGCTGTATAATATGGTTTTGGGGGCAATTTGACATGCTACAAGGGGAAACAAGGGTCTTGAACAGAAAGGTAATAAAAGCAAATCATGCTGGTAACTGTTACTGAAGTCCTGTATTTTTCTCTACATGGGCAGCTTTAAGATGAGAAGAATAATGCACATAACAGCCTAAAACCACCTAGACACTCCCCAGCTTTGTAAACATTGAGGATCAAATCCAGATGTGGTTGAGAGAGAGGCAGGTGCGTGGAAAATAGAAGTGTCCACGGATGCCTTCTCTGTGCTCAGATGGGACCCTGGGCTGTGCTGGAGGTGCCAGCGCTTTCCAGACAGCACTCACCTCCAAAAGCTTCTTCCCTCCAGTAGCTTCCTTTCTAGGGGATTAAATTCTGAAGCTATAAATAGTTTTGCATCAAATCACAGAAGCAGTGTTCCCATATTCCCATCAGACCACTGCAGCATGGATGCAGCTTATTTTAAGTGGTGTTTAATGCTGGTGTAAATCAATGGAACTTCATCAGCTTTGGTATGCTACATCTGTTTGTACCAACCAAAACGTTGACCCTTCTTTGCTGTTACTCAACTTTGATATTTTGCCTTTGCAAATTGCAGATTTTAATTTTTTTTAAATTTTATTTTTTTTTAATGAGAGAGAATTACACATTTGTTATTGGTGCTGCCAGGTCTGTCTTTTACACACCTGCCCAACTTATTCTTCCTATGGGCAAAATAGGTACATGATTGGTGATTTTACCCAAACATCAGTTGTGGGCTACTTGATTTCTTCCACACTGCTTCTTGAGTCAACCAAATGCAAATGGGAATAAACCCATAAGTTCTATTTTATTTCTGTGTGTTTGTGTGTTGACATTTCCACAACAGAGTGGAAGAGAAGTTACTGTACAGTTCAAGACAGTCTTTAGTGACATCTCAGAAATTAGTCTCAGATATCATTATGGCTGGCATAAGGACAAAAAAAAAGAACACATCAAACACTAGAAAAAGAGGTCCTTTAAAATCTCCGCATCTCTAATTCACTCTGCGGTTTCATGACCTGCAATGCCCTGCACAGACAATCACTGCATTCGCAGCCAGTCCACATGAGGTAAAATAGAATAAAAATGTAATCTGGACAAAAAAAACAAACAAACAAACAAAAACCAAAACAGGGTAAAAAACTCAGGAACCTCAACCAGAAACCTTTCCCACTCCTTGGTGGGCCTCAGCTTTCTTCCATGGAAACCCAAGCAGGCATGTCTGCCCTGCCAGTGGGGACAGCTGGAGTGAGCCACCACCCATCTCCCAGCTCTGAATGCCAGTTAAGTTTATGCTTAGAGCTAAAACTCTGTCAGTCATTAAACCGAATTTTGGCCAGTGCAAGCAGCTAGGGCCAGGTTCTTCCTGTGTCACCACAAAGAGGATTTTTTGCTTTCTTATTCCTTCCTTCCCCATCAAACCAGTCTCAGGGGTGAAAAGTCTCTGCACAGCATGGGCCAACCTGGCAGAAAAACTGCTATAGTAATGAGGTTTGTCTGTCCAGGTGCTAAGTAGTTTCAGTGAAGGTGAATTGTTTAAACAGCAGGCTGCAGGAGAGCAGCAGGTTGGTCTAGAGAAATCCACATAGTTGTGAAGCAGGCAATCCTATGTCCTTGGGGCAGCTGGCAGCAATTCATGTGTGGTACAGTCTCTCTGATGATGGTTTCTTGAACTAGCACAGAGGTGGGCACCAAAAGGCATTTGTGTCCAGGAGTCAAGACTTTTCAATCAAATCACATCCTCTGTCTGCTGAAATTCAAAAGGACCTGGCTTTTGATGTATTTGAAAATAAAAATAAGTAATGGATGTAATAAAAATTATGCATACATCTTAATATAATTTAAATTTGGCAATTAATGCTGCATTTGTAGTTTTTGCAGAAATCAAATAGTCTGAAACAGTTGTTACCTAAATGTCTACAAAATAACAGAACATATCTATTAAACTCATACAAGTCTCTTCTGACACCAAAGGGACAAGAGCAATAGATACCTGCCAACTTATAAGGTGCCTTTGCCTGTCATTTTAAGCCTCAGATGTTTTCTTTAAAATACAGATTAAAATAACTTGAATTTTTCCACGTAATGCAGACTGCATTAAGGCAATTAACATTTAATTAACAGCAGGTTTTCCTCGGCAGGTCAGATTGCGAAGGGCTCACTGTTGTTGCCATAGAAAGTGGAAGGTTGGGCTGTTTGGTTTCCAGAAAAGGAACAGCTGTGTTTGAGCCTGACAGTCTGAAATCATCCTGGGTAGGCTATAATGCTCCAAAGGACAAGGGAAGGAGGAGGCTGTCAGTGTCACAGAGACCACCTCAGGCTGCTGGAGAATGTCGTCTGCTTTAGAAATCAGTGTGCTGTTGTTAGGATTTTTTTTTTTTTAATTGAACTGACAGTAGAGCTTTAAAAGTCCTGTAAGAGCTCAGTAAGCTAATTTAGCTGTTTTCCTCTGATATGCTTTTTAATTGCATGAACGGAGCAATGCAATTATTTCACACAGTTTTGCTTTTCATCTTTTATTTTTGCTGCTTCTCTTCAGATTCTTCACTCTTTCTCTTGGTAGCCATTTGGGGCTTCTTATGAATATTATCCAAGAAAAGATAGATGCACAGATTGCATTAAGAGGTTGCATTGTTGCTCTGAATTGAAAGCTGCCATCAAGATGGTGCAAACTATATTTGTAAAGGGATCCTTAAAACGTATAGAAATACTGAAATGAAGATAACAAAAAGATGCAGTGAATCTGTACTAACACAGGCTACTATCTCCTGGGGAAAATGAAAAAAGCCAAAACAATCTCAAAGAGAATTTGGAAGAGCACGGGGGCTCCCAGAAGGCTGGTGGAGTTTGCCTTTTCTCTTCAGTAGGCACAAGACAGGGCTCTAAATTATAATATCAGTGAAATGCAAGAGCAACAACAACCAACCATATTTTTCAAGACTTTGTGTTGGAAAAGAATGTTGTCCTAGTCTGCTCCTAGGTTTTGGTTGCTGTGGGCAGATCTGGTGCTACAGTCCAGGGCAGTCAGAGAGAGTGATTCAGGCAAAAAAGCCCCACAGATAGTTTTGATTGTGGTTTCGTCCCTCACTTCTTTCCGGAGGAGAGCAATAGATTGACTTTCCCTCTTTTGGTAACGTATTTTAACCATCAAAAGTAATCCACATGCCTGGTGAATTCATTAATCCCCACAACTGCATATATTCTGAGAGTCTGGCAAAGAAGGACCGTGGTGCAGTGATAGACCTCAGGGAAAGTGGGACCCCAGGAATACTTCATATATATGTATATATATATTTGTAGATATAAAATACATATTGTATATGTGGGCTCCCAGCAAAGGGTGTGAATCCAAATGACCATTTAAAAAGAACAATTTGATAACTGCTGTGGTGATGTTCCTCCTCAGCTTATGGAGGAGTCTAAAGGAAACACAAAGTATATGAAAAAAATAGTCTGCTGAGAGCTCAGGCATGAGCAGCAGCTCTGCTGGCTGTGAGTAGCATGTCCAACTTGTCCCAATGGTGCCCTTCAATGGCGTTAGCTAATGCTACAGGATGCACTGGTCCAGGAAACCCAAGGCATGTGGCTTAAATAGACCCAGATGAGAAATCTGGAGTTGGAAAGAAGCTGGTGCTATCTGCCTTCACATGTTGATGCCAGCAGCTACAACAACGAACTGAACTCAGTGTACATGGACATTTTTGGGCTGATTCTCCTTGGTAGGCTTTTGAGAGCACTGCAGGGCTGTGAATATCCTCCTCCCTGGCACCAGTAGTGCAGCCAAGAGCCAGGGCTGGGGCACTGCTGCATTCCTGGGAGGCCTCCAGCTCATCTCTCTCCACCTGGGTGGCTCTGCTTAGTGGAAAATGTTTCAGAAAGAAAAGGAGGACCAAAACAGTTTAACACTGTATTTGCTTTCTAAAATAGCGTAGGTATGGATAGCTTGGACTGAGGGCAGTTAAGGGTGGTAGCTTTCTCACTGCTGGCATGATTGCCTGCAAGACATGTGAGGGGTAAAACAAAGCAAGGAGGAGACAGCATGTTTATTAGGTTTCTTACTGGGGGTATCCAAAAGAATGTGGGAACCTGTCTGCTTGGGGAAATCAGTAGAGAGTCATCAGAGCTGGGGGTTTCTGGAGCCATTTCCCCAGTGCTCACTCCTGTTAGGCTACCTGTTAGGCAACTAATGCAAGAAAAGGAGCTTCCCCAATCTTCCTTTTTTGGATGAGACAAATCATGCCAAAACTACCCTCTATGGGAATACACTGCACAAGGAGGAAGATTTCCTAGATGCCTAGGTTTCTGAATGCCCACCCTCCTTCCATGGTCACAACTTTTTTTTGTGTCCAGAACACCCTCAAAAGATGCACTCTGCATGGGAGTAAGCCACCACAAGGAGCACAAACTGATCCTGGACAGGTTGAGTTGCTTCTGAGCTGGCTGTGTAGCGCCCAGATGTTGTAAATTGGTTGCCATGCCTTTTCTCCCACCTTCCCATTTTTCTTTTGTTTCACCATTATTATAAAAAATTGTTAGATGGCTAATATTACAAGTCCAGGGCAAAACTACTCATACGTTTAGTGTAAGGACATTTAAATATTTAAAGCAGATGGTTCCCAATGACCTTACATGTCTCCTTTATAAATGTATGTACTGTCTTATAGAACCATCTGCATCCCAATATGCAGCTCATATGTTTCCAAGTGTTTCCTCGTTAACCAGCAGAAAACTTCATCTTCCGTCTGACATGAGATAAAGGTTCAAGCTCAGCTACAGTCACACAAATCAGCACTCCAGTTGGGAGCAGCATTTACCCCAAGGCAGGGAGGTGTTGGTGCCTTACACTTTGGATTCTGGGCGGATTGGCTAGGGTAGAATTTGGAGCCTGCTGGTAGGCTTGCTCAGAGGAGCTGAGCCTGGGAAGTCCAACAGGAGAGCAAGTAATTCACAAAAGCGTAGCTCCTGGTAACAGCAGGGTGGTTGCATCACCTGATGCACCTGAATTGTCCTAGCAAGCCCTTCTGCAAAACGCCAAACAATGCAGAGTGATGCATTATTTCCTGCCCCCCCTAGATCAGCCTTGCTCCTCACTCTGTTCTTGCACAGAAAAGCAGAGCCAAACTAGTAAAAGCCATTTTCCATCCTCCTCTGAGGGACCCAGAGCTCTGATCCTGTGCTTGTCTCACACTCTCTTGGTTCCCTGGACTGGCAGCCTTCGTCTGTGAGTTTCCACTGTGCAGAGCTGCTCTGTCATTAGAGCAGTAAGGTTGCCTCACTCCTTTAAGAAAAATCCTTTAATTTTTTAGGGCTTGCCTTGTGACTGGCTGTGTGCTACCTGCACTTTTTTGGTAGGAAATCATCTTAAAGAATTGTTCATAAAACATATAGAAGTGGCAGGTAGATGGGAAGTGGCATGCCTCTAATTTAAATTTCGATTAGAAAAAAATACAGAAATGTATTACATGAGGAACTGCTAAGAGTTGTATGGAATATTGTGTTTTAAGACCTACTGTAGATCTATGTCGGTGCCTGTGAAAGAGAGGATAATTAGCACCCATACTCTCAGTCATATCAGACTAAAGGTAATGGGGTGTAAGAAATGGTTCATTAGGCTCTCTCAAGTACTTTTACTGTGTCCATACTATTTATACCAGCAGAAAAAATTCAATGTCTTTAAAATCAAGTGAAAGCATTCGCCTTAGATTCTTCAGTTTAAGAAATAACATTGAGTGATGATCTCTTAAAGTCAAATGGAAAAAAAAATGTACATAAAAAAACCCTTAAACTGGTTTTATTAGCATTCTGTGTCACTCCAATACAGTCTCTGTGCCTATGCAAATCCTGCCTCCTTCATCTGTGCTTCCCTCTATATGTTCAGCTTGCATAGGGGAAAATCTGTGGATACAGGAAGCAAACAGGCAAATGCATAGCATTTATTTTCAAGAGAACATGCGCATGACATATAATTGACTTTCTGATCTGAACAAAAGAGCAAACTGTGTGGAGAACAGCAACAAATGTAAGTAAGGGAATGGAAGGAATGACTGATAAAAAAGGGTTAAAAAAACAAAATATGTGCAGCTTGACTAAGTGGGGAGGACAGGATGGCATGCTACAAATGTTTGAAGGGTGCAGCTATCAAATGAGGGTGGGAAGTTATTTAGGCTGACAAAGGAAGTATAAGTAGGAGTAATAGGATGAAGTTAACAAAGGAAAAATTTAGGTTAAGAATCAAGAAAAGCTTCCTGACAGCAAAATATATAATACAGCTCTGGAGCAATTTCTCATGGGAAGCAGAGAAGCCCCATCACATGAAGCCCTATGCATTTAAAACTAAATTGGAAAAGCATTAGAAAATATAAGGAGAATAAAATATAAGGCACTTTTCTGTGCACCAGATGCTGGGCTGGATAACTGGGGGCTGCTCCCCCTGCCCACTATTTCCATTTTTTTCTGGTTCTTTGCTAACAGTGTGCCATTTGTACTTTCTAGAAAAGTAACTAGCACAGCAAGGGTAAATTTGGGAGTCAGTCTATTAGCATAAATTACTCTATATATCTACAGGATAATAAGGGCATAGCAAAGACACATTGTACTAATACTGCATGCAATTCTGAGTGCACTTTCAAACATACCCCATTTTTTGATTTGCAGTCTTGGGCATGTCCATTTTGAGAATTTGGCCCTACATAAGTTCTTAATCTGGTACCTTTGCAGTCCCTGGAAAGAATTAAATGAGTTGTGTTCGACGCTGTATGCTCCACTCTCTGCTAAAAACAAGCATGGAGCACCCACAGCTCCCACTAGCTTGACAGAGTGGTGTTCTGCATCTGCTGGTGGCAGGTCCTTCCCATGGGTGTGTTGGGTCAGCAGCTTGTTTTGCACTGGACTATGGAAACACAAGCCAAGGAGCTGGAGCTCGGCATGGCAGGCAAATATTTCACATGGAGAGAAGGTGCAAACAGGACTGCATGACACTTGGTGGCCTAAACTTGTACCCCTTTGCTTTTGGGCACCAGAATGGGGCCACGTAAACCATTCCAGTTCCCCTAGGATAATACATTTTTCCAATTGACCTATCTAGTGCACAGATTGATCCAGTGGTCATATTGTATAAGGACAAGTAGGAGACTCAGCTCTTTAACATACAGGCAATGAATGCCTACACCCAGAGAGAATACACAATTAAGGCATCCTGATAAATCTCGTATCATGGAACAGACATACGGGGGGAAATTGGCATATCCTGAAAGAGGTAAAGAGTAATTATCTACCTATGCAAAATATATACCATGTGCATTTAAGTGCCAATTTAAACTTGGGCTGCTGCCACCTGTTCTAAAATTGCCCTGTGAAAAGAAAAGGATCTAACTGCAAAGTATTATTGGGAGGCTTAGTTATACTAGCATCATAAATTGCCTTTGCATACATTTTAGAAGATGTGGTGTTTTATTCTTAGAAGATTATGGCTTCCCTCACACAAAAGAACAACTGCATCTTGGTTAAAAATATCTTGATGTGAAGATGGAAGTATTTCAGGGACATTTGTCTTTATGTATACATTAACAAATGGTCAATAACACATGACCTCTACCCAGGAAAGTTTTTATGCATTGCTTTCAAATCACAGAGAACAACTAATGGGTTTCATGTAAGCTTGTCCTCCAGAACGTTGTCATTGTCATGAGCATTTGTAACCTTTTGTGCTGAGGAAGCCCGATGTTTTCCTGCATTTCCCTGGTCTTCTACAGAAATAATTTTTGTTTCCCCTGAGAATTTAGAGTTATTAAAATCAGCCTCTGCAGCCCTAACAGAGAAAGAAGAAATGCCCCAAAAGCCTACTGACTTCAATGTTTGTTGGGTTTCTCTTTTTCTCCTGGATTAGGCTTGCAGGACCACACCGTAATTACTTTGTGAGCCAAGTATTGAGATCTCAGGGCTCCCTATGTTTGTTTACTCCTGGATGACAGACTGAAAAATGGTTCATATGTTTATATTCTTTCAGAAAGCAACACCACCTTCTTTATGCAGAATGAAAGCTCTCCTCATGTGCTAGCATGAAGAAGTTATCAAATGTTTGTTGAAATTCCAGTGTATGCTTGCTTAAAACTCAAAACCATTCTGTAAACCACTTTTTGAAAAATTATCCTTCATACTGTGGAAGTGCCTGGGGGGACCAGTAACGAGCTATGATACTGCTGTGCCAGGAGAGACTACTGAAAAATGATATCCGTGTGGAGGAGTTGTTGACACTGTTTACATGTGAGAGCAGTAAATGATACTTGCATCATGTTTGCTGCGTGAGTTGAAAGCTCTGGGCTGCTTCTTGCTGGTACTAGGTTTGGCACAGGTAAGTCAGGTCCTCGGTAAGCTGCAAAAGCAGGGAAAATGCCAATTTAGATGCTGCACCTTGCTTGAAAGTACAGCACATCTCCCAAAGCTGTGAGAAGCACAGCACTCTGCCCTCATGCCCAGCTGCACGCTACAGGTGTCTTCCTTGCCCTGCCATGACTCATTTCAGTAAAGCAAGGTATTTCTGCACAGAAACACCTTTCGTAGTAAACATTCAGACCATTTCACACAGGGCATCTTTGAAAATAAATCACTCTCCATACGCTACTTTGTGGCTTTCTCTAGTTACATTTTTTTCCTCCCTCCTCCAAAATTCAGGGGTATTCCAGAACATTTTGCAATTAGCTAAGGATTATATTTCCTTATTTTTATTAATTTTATGTAAAGTGGGATTTATCAGTGGAGCATTCATTGACACTGACTTCAATTTATTCTGATGAAACTGACTGACATCTGTGTGTGCTGTTCATCAGTCATAATTTAAACCATTCTTAATTGCATTAAATGTAAATTAAGACATTCAATTTCAGCCATTATTTTTCATAAAACACTGTGAACTGAATTTTAGTGGGTCATGAGATCTTACATTCAAAATAAATAGGGTAAATTCGAAACTTACCATTGATGTTCATATTTCACCCTTTGCCGGCTGTATTTCTTTTGTAGCTTACTAGATTGGAACAATTAATTTTCTCTCTGAAGGGAACGTGAATGCCTAAAGATGATGTGGCTGGGTTTCTTAACAAATTACTTTATCATTTCTAGAGCTTGCTTGTTACCACAATGTATTAAATGTATTAAGAGAGAGCGCAATTAACCTTTCATCTAAACCAGATGACAAATTAAAACAGAAAAAGCAAACCATGCCAGAATCAACCCTCTGATTTTGAATTCATGAGGCTCTGCTGTCGGATTTATTTGCTGAGCTTCCTTGAGCAACAAGGGTTGTTCCTGTTCAGCAACAAGGGCTTGGGTCAGGCAATGCTCAAAATAACGGGAGGACTTGCAATCTGCCTTTGCTGTGAAAGAGGGTGGCATTCAGTGAGTGGGCTGGGGGACTGTCTGGGAAAGGTCAGATATCTTATTTTTGGAAGTCAAGACCAAAGCTCCTCTTTAATCTAGTGGATCCAGTCCCAAATATCCAGGAGAGTGGCCAGCAGACCCTAACAGTGAGGAGGGAATTTTTAAAATTGGGCATGTTTTTCTCCAGATCGAGGGGTGGGCTGCACACATGGAACATTCCAGCCAGGCTTGCTTTTCATTGGAGCGCAGCAGAAGTCAGCTTGTCTCCAGCCTAAGGCAGTGATCTTGGCTATCCTGAACTTGTGGCAAGGAAAGCTATGGCTACCCCTGGAGCAGCCTTGCATGGCCCAGCCTGTGCTTTGGGGCCTGCCCCTGGGTAGAGAGGCAGATTGTGCCTGCAGGTTCCCCCCCCCAAAAGTCCAGATCCTGGCACAAGGACTACTAAGCTGATTGGCAGGGTGGGGCACTTGGAGAAGGGCTTCCAAGTTTCCCTCTCTGGTTCCTTGCTGCTGTGGATTTGGATGGGCAGTTGCCCACCTGTCTGTCACTTTATATGGCAGGACTGCTAGTCTGGGAGTGGGTGGCACGTCAGTGTAAGTGGGTGTCTGCACTGGTTTAAACCAAGTGGTACACCCGTTTGGAAAAGCTTTCCGGCTCGACATTAGCACCTGTCTTGTTGCTTCTCTAGATCTTGTGACCAGAGGGTCCAGAGGGTGTGAAACTGTGCTGAACCCACCCAGCACCCACTTTTCTTCCAGCCCACCATTAAGGAAGTCCCTCTTACATGGCTAAAGCCCTGGTCTGCCCCAGATTGGGGTTCCATTCTGGGATTCACCATTACAAGTCACTGAGTAAAGGCTACTCCTGTGGCTACAGCTCTTCAGGATGGGGTGCAAAAGCTGGCAACAAAGTCAGGGACCACAGACCTTCCCTTATATATGTAGTAAAATTGCATATAACTATTATATACGACATTTACATTCCCATGCCAGTTCAACTGATGGAGAATGAAGTGTTGCAATAAGTCTGGAGATGGGTAGTGATGCAATCATTCTCCCAGTTTCTTGCTATTAATATATGTCTCTTACTCATTTTTAAAGATAGCGTAAATGAGAGTACTGAATATAAATGGCTTTTGTAAGTCATTGAGGTCAGTGAAGCATGTCATTGTTTGCAACTTGAATTCCATGAAAGCACTGGCTGTCTGAGATGCACACTATATATTTTTCTCATAAATAAAAAACACAAGCAATATTCAGTATGTTTAATAATAATTATAAAATAATACTGTGTACAATGAGTTTCCAGAGCCAGACTAGTTGCGAGTGCTTAATAATATGACCTTACGGTGTCATCTTTAGTGTACGTGATGCCTATATGCCAGCAATGTATAAATTATTTCTCTGGCTGTACGTTAGCAAACATTTGATTATGATTTATTTTGGGGTTCTCTGAAAGATGAAGTAAGTTCTTTAATATTAGCATTACTAATGATTTTAATGAGGCATTAAAATGTTGCAGTATTGTAGGAACATTTTTCTTTTTTAATATTATTTCATTAATAGTTTACATGAATGTTAATGTTAAATTGATTATGGAACCTGAAAGAGTAATCCACAAAATGTCAAAGTGCCATTAGCACAGTGAAAGAGCCCTCCAAAGGCAGGGATCTGGTAAGAGCTAATGAGATATCTCTGTACCACATAACACTGAAGCAGCTTTTTCTAAAATTAAGACTGAAAATTAGGTTTTAATATCCTTCACTTTGGGACTCTCCAGCCATTTCACTGACTTGAGCGTTCAGACTCACACACGCAAAAAGCCATCTCAGACCCCGATCCAAGAGACTCCCATAGTATTTAATCTTATGTTGGTATTTGCTTGGTATAGGAGCCTCAGTTAAAAAATGAAAAAAGCCAACTGCAAAAGGATTTTAAGAAAAAAGGTCTTTCATAGCATGTGATGACTGCATTATCTATCTACTGACACTTCTGCAGAGTGCATCAGCCATAGGGATTTATGGTTCACGTGTAGCAAGCACTGTACATATTGCTGTTCGGATGAACAAAAAAAGAGCATGATGAACACTTCCAGTGAGTTTTGCAAAGCAAAGTTTTAGCTAATGCTCTGTTTTCTCATCCCGGAGGGCATGTATGTTCAGAGGAATATGTGGAAATATGCTACTTTAGAAAACCTAAATGGCAGTAGGGGATAAGGATGGGTGGGAAAGGATCTGACACACATCGGTGAGACTCTCCACTGATTCACAGATTTGGGAGGTAGGAATGTTTTGAGAGGCTTGTCCCACAGCAGCTCTGGCTTAAGCAACCAGCACTTAGGCAGCAGATGAACCAAGGTCTCACTGACCTTGGCAGCTTTACAGGGGAAAAAATAATGTAAAGACAAAGTGTGCTCAAACAATTACATCTGTACATTATGTAAACCTGTGTGCTGCCCAAATATGTCTTGAATTTCCAATGGTAGTTTAATTGTGGCTGGGGCAAATAAAATTTGCTCTCTAGATATGATTTCTTCTTATATCATAAGAAGAAATTAAAAGGTGAACTGAGACATTTTTTTGTTCCCCACCTAACTTAGTCCCACGCTATGGAATATGTAAGAGTATCCTGAGCAGCTAATTTGTGTAAAAGCATCGTATTCTCACCAGAGAGAAAGGTATATTTTCTTTTAAGTAAGACCATCAATAAGCATGCCTGCCTGCAGTTTCCCAGTAGCTAGACAGCTGCTATGATATGCCACATCAAGTCTTGACTACTGATGTCCAAGCCTTTCTCACAGCAGTTATTTCCAGGATCCCAGTTTCACCACCAGGGCCAGCCTCCACCCAGCACATTTCAAACACAAATGGCCAGAAGACTGGATATGGTCCCAGGCCCATGGGGATAGCCGCAGGCCAAGGTGCCAGGGCAGGGGAGGTGCCATCATATCTTCAGCCTGAAGCATGCTGGAAGTGGGTCAGGGCTTTGGTCCAGCACAGTACCCTTTGCTGTATTTGAACCGCATCCTAAAAACACAGAGCCCTCTCATCATGGCAGCCAGGACTGCAAGGTGTTGAACTTCTTGTGGTGCCTGAGTTCAATTGGAGAGGAGGAGTTCAGACTTTCTGTGGTATAGGGCTGCCAGATGCTGGCTCCCTTATGGGTGGTGGAGGGAGCTGAGTGCCCATCTGGATGTACGTAGGGTGCCAGCCTGGCAGCTCTGGGTGGTGTATGATTTGACAGCTCCAGGTGTTCCTCTTCAAGGTCTTCCAAACAACCACAATAATTGAATGAACCTCAGGCAGCAGCAGGTGCGGGAGGGAAACCCTGGTTCTTCACAGCCTGAAGCCATACTGTGCCACCCTCATCTCTCCAAATCATGTCCCTCTGAGCCAAGGCTCAAGCTGAAGCTAAGCAGAGAACTCAGCCCCAGGCGTGACTGATCTCTCTCTTCCCCTGTCTCTCTCTTCCATGTAAGACTCTTGTTGCAGTCTGGTAATGGCAATTAATTAGCCCAACAACACCCTTAGGAAAAGCACTTCTCTGTCACAGATGAGGAAACTGAGGCCCCATAGCCTATAGCCTGGTTCCTCTTGGCCTCTGTCTGTCAAAACCAGTGAAAATACTTTCATGGGCCAAATGAGAGGACTATGGTCCCTCTCCTATAGGTCTTTTCCTATAGGCAAAACTCATAGACTACTCATTATTGCTAGAAACAAAAGGGCTTGTGGATAATTACTCTAATTCCCTGCATTACAAAGTTTCATAATGGATGTTACTCTCACCACCTTCCCCATAAAAATTCCTGAGTTGCTTTCGTAATTCATATACTTATAATATCTTAATTCAATTTCAGAAGGCTTTCTTTTTGGTTGTGTTTGGGTTTTTTTTCTCATTTTTTTTCCCATAAGCAGGGGAACTGATTTGAAAAGGAGTTGAATAATTTTCTTTCACTGTGGCTTGTTTGTGTCCCTGAAATCAGTAAAGCTGGTCCTGAACATTACTCCATGGCCAGAGTGCTCCCAAGTTTCAATTAACTGTTGCTTCTCCATGGAGCAATGGGCAGAAAAATAGTCTTCAGTAGCCTTGAGAACACATTTAGCTGTCAGGAGGCAAAACAAGGAGGCAACAGTATCTTTCCTTTCCTCTTCCACCCTAGAAATTAGTGATGGCAACCCCAATCATTAAACCAACAACTTAAAAAGAAATAATTAAGTAGTTAATAAACTTATCATTTTCCAATAATCAAGAGAGAGACAACTGGCTGAGAGAGACAGTTCTGGCTTGTAAGTAGAATTCCTCATTCATCTTCAAGCCCATTCAGAGCTCCACTTCATTTTGCTTTCACTAAGAAGTTCTGTGCAGAAGCTGATGGTATGATCTGGTCTGCTATACTTAAGAGGGCATGTATTTATTATTCCACTTGTTTATGTTATCTGAATATTCCAGCTGGCATCTGATAGGTGGAAATTACCAATCAGCTCAACATGATGTTTTAAGTGCAAAGAATATGTTTATCCTGGAAAGACTTGTTTTATTAAAAATGAGTGATAAGATTAATAAGACACTAAACTGCATTGTGATTCTCCCTATACTGTTAAGGCAAACCTAATGGTCTTTCCCTTCACTCATAGATGGAAGAAACTTCCATCAGCCCTAGTAGGAGATTTTCCCTTGGTAGATACCATTGCATTGGCTCTTCATCTATTCCTAACATCGTTGAATAAGCAAAGAGTTAACCTGGAATCCTTTGCCGTTTGCAATGCTGTGTGCTGGTTTCCTGCTAGGGAGAGCTCAGGGTGAATTAATTTTCAGCTGAATATGTCATTAAGGAACAGGTTTTATTAACGAGTTATTAATGCAGACAGAGTTAAACTGAACTCTGGTGCAAATCCTCTAGAATTTGAAGGAAATAAACAACTGCTTTCGGGGCACGTGGTCTGTATATGGCTAGTTCCTGCCATCAGATGTGGATATATAGGCAATATTAAGTATTCTGTTTAACACAATACACTTATATTCATTACCACTCAAAATAATAAAAACTTCCCATTTTACAGTGACATTTATTTACTGCTGAGCATCAGCCCAGGCGAAAGAACTCCCAGTTCACTCCTGTATATAATCTCAGGGTCTGTCATTCACATGTAGAAAACTCAGCTCTCTATTTAGCACAGTGTTGGTGAAAGATAGACATTTACAGGGCCCCTCTGCCCTTGAGCTGTTCCATTAGTGCATGGAAAGCACCTTGCAGCCTGTGACAAGCGCAGCAGATCGGCACTAAATCAAAAATCAGTGCCAGCCAGGGATCTAAGCCACCATGAAGGTCACAGCCATCAGCTGCATGCCATCTCAATCCAAACAAAACATGCTGGATACAGGGGGATTTTCAGTACTCACAATAGGAGACAAACACATCATGTTAGTGATGTTAGTGATAGCAGTGAAATGGGTAACTGACCTTTTAAATACTTTTGAGTATTTAATAAAACTTTGAAGATGGAGAAAGGAGGTATTGGTAATTTTCGGGTGCTTTTTATCGTGTAACTGAAAAGTTGGCTCTGTGCCACAGCAACCCAAAATGTTAACAAAGAATTTCTCCCTCAATGCTGGAGGGGCTTGTGTACTTTAAAAAAAGCTTATTAGTTTCCTATATTAATTTTCCCCCTAAATAATACTCCCTATTCAGAATAATTTTCTCTGTTGAATGATAAAAAACTTTTCCAAGTATCCTTAAGCAGTAGATTAATCTGAAAGAGGTTTAACTGAAGATACAGTTGTGCACAACAACTTTCCTAAAATTGTAATGCCAAGCAATGTCCAGAATTGAATACTGTAACAGCAACTAAAGCTAAATGAAGGGAAAATAGAGGGATGGGAGATTAAGAGGTTTAAGTAAAGCAGTCAAGGTAGTCTACTGCTTGAGTTGAAAGCAGAGAGATCAACAGCAGGATTTAAACTCACCAAACCATGTACCTTCTCTCAGCCAGGCTGCAGGAGGGGAACTAGATGTCCGGCAGTGCTGTGTAAGAATCCTAACACTGGTATGGAAACGTATGGGCTGATCTTCTTCCCACTGGGGTCTGTGCAGCAGGTGGCCAGGTTATACGTTGTTCTCCATCTTTCCTCCACAGAAAGTGGTGTTAAAAACCATTTCCTTCTACGGGAGTCCTCAGGGTGAATGGGACAGAGAAGCAAGAACAGCAGTGGAGGTTAAATAGAAATACTTCCTTCCCCTGTGGCCATCTTGCTGCTGACCCATCTCCCTGCTCAGCCCTGTGGGCTGGAGCTTGAGGTCTCCTGTCCTCTCATGAGAGCTTGACTGCTGGGGCAGTGGATTGACCCACAGCGGACCTGAGCACGCAGGTTCCCTGGGCTTCTGCAAGTTCCTCCTAGATTCACAGGGAGCTTGGGGAAATTTGGGGGTTTGGGAGCTAATTATTCCACGGATTCTTTGGACAAATTTTGGAGCAAACTCTTGAAGCAAAGTCCAGAGAAAAATGCCTTCCCTTTCCCAGTTCCTTACCATCAAGCCCTCAAGAGGAGCCCTTCTCATTCCCCCAGAATCAACTATGTGCTTTGGTGGATGGAACTGTGATTTCCCCAGCTCTACAGTAACTTATGTTCTGCAGCTAAAAATGAAAAACTACAGATATGCTGCCAGTGTGTCTATGTATGTGGTATGCAGGGTGTGTATGTGGGTAAAATGTTTTGGCTTCCTTCACTGTCCAGAATTGCAAAGCTCACGTGCAAACTGAATGAGAAGAAAATGCGTCCCCTGTTGAAATAAAATGACCAGAAGGAAGGTAGTATTGCTTCCCTTTGGAGACATCCAGCTCTCGCTTTGGGAAGGATCATTCCCGTTAGAAATGTAAAATACGGAAAACAAAAAAACCCACTCTCAGTGGCTAGTATAGAAATAATATTTATGTAATCTATGTAAACAGATATTGAGTATCAAACTATTGAGTGTCAAAGCTTATTTTAGCTATGGTATTTCAGCATTTGACAGACTAATTGGCTGTGTCATTAATTATACAGAAAGCTAATTTAAATAAAATACAAACCAATGCACTGGGTCAGGCTACAGGTACACGAGTGCCCAACAGAAGATACATCTTCTTAAGAAAAGAGTGCAAGAAGCTGGGCACATACATAAGAAAATCCCTCCTGCACCATACTTCCATAACTCCGTTAATCAGCCTCAGGCAGGTGCCAAATCATCACGTTTAAAAGCTACCTACCTTTCATGAGACTGCCTATTACTTTCCTGGAACTATTTCATCCTACTTCCCTGAGTAAAAGACTAGACATTTGTCAATGTGTTTTTGGGAAATAAAGGTTTCTCTTAGAGAATATCTGTAAACTTGAATAGCATGTTTTCATTGCATTGCTGTTTTAAATGCTTATTTTGCTATTAAAAAAAGCCTTACACATGCACATGTATGTGACTGATTCATAGATAATTTTATGCAGGTTACGTACATCTTATTTTTGTGTCAAACTTATGTATCTATTGTCTATCTACTTGCACACACAAACATACACAAGAGCTCCACAACCTCAACAGGTAGGGTGTTCTTACTTGTCAGGTGCCAAATAAAGGCAGCGCATTTGAAAACCAAGTGCCGGGAGGCCAATGCGAATAGAAACTCGACGGAAGGCAGGTTTTCCCCAGCTCCGCTAGTTCGGCAGCACTACGGAAATCCCCCAAAAACGCATTGCGGAAATGTGCCTTGTGGGCGGCTGCCACCTGCTGGCACCAGGGGACGAGCCCGAAGAGGGGGAGAGGACTCCCGCTCCTGGGGCAGGTTTTTCCTCCTTGTGGCTGAGACCCAGGGTCAGGGTTTTGTGTATGCCGTGCCAGAGCTTTCCATAAACCCATGCGCATCACTGAATGATATTATTGGATTTAAATTTTCCTTAATGGCGGTTTCGTAGGCTTTCAAGTGAGGGAGACGATTGAAAAGGAGACAGAGTGAAGTGTCCTTTCCTCTTTCTTTTTTCTTTTTCTTGTTAGTTAATAAAGTTTTTGTATTCATCATTCATCAGAAAGTCAGCCTGGGAGTGTGCTCTGTTTAAACGCTCTGGCTTTTCACTTAATGCATCCCATCTGTTTCTGAAATAAATTGCAATAATCCGTGTTTAATGTTAATCAATGTATTACTAAATATGCAAATTATATTAAAAGACGTGGTTTGAAAAAGCTTTCATTTGTAAATATGGTAGCTTAAAACAGGAAGCATATCTAAAAGCCATTTAGATACAGTAGCCTAACTCTAACAGTGTGGCTGATTTATAAAGCGGTTTGCAAGTTGATCTTTCTCCCACAAGGGGATATGTAAAACTGTTGCATATCAGATTTTGTTAACATCTGATGGGTTACTGCTAACACTGTAAAAGCCTAATATTCACAACCATGCCTCTTATTTAAATTAAAGCAATCTTATTCCAGCTTTCTAATTTTTGTGCTCATCCTAACATATGAATTTGCATGAAGACTTTATGAATCACAGTGAAAGCAATTTGAACAAGCTTTTCAATCAGTGCTACATCTTAGTGCCTGATTTAGATAACTCATTGTCTAAGGAGCTCTTCTGGCCTCTCCCTCTCCTTTTCAGGGGACCCAGTCTGTCAAGCTGATGTGGCCACAGAGTCTCCACTCTAGCACATCACAGGAGGTCTCTATGCAGGACCCTTGCGATGCTGCTCCCACCATCCATGTGGCTTCAGCCACCAGCTCACAGAGGCCCTACAGCATTTCTTGTCTTGCTGTGTTTAGATGTATAGTCCAGGGTCATTTGCACTCGTTGACTTTCCATGGGGCAGTTATGTTACAGGCCATGGAAGTGGCATGTGCACAAATTCTACAGGCAGGACTTGACCCCTGCGCCCCATTTCTGGACCTGAAGTAGCTGCTTAGCTTGGCATCACCTTCGCAAAGCGGTACTCTTCCCTCATGTCAAAAAGCCTGAGGTTTGCCCTCAGCCCTCTGGGGGTTTGAGTGACGGCATTGTGTTTGGTGGCTGAGATTGCCCTCAAGGAATTATTTTTTTTAATCTCATCTAATCAAATTGAAAAAGTTAAAGTAACGATTAGGTCTGGAATGAAGATCCCTATTCATGGAGGATTTATTGACAGTACCTTTGAAAGTACTGTTTAATATGCAAGGTAAACAAATTAAAAATCCCAGCTTGTGGTCCAAGGGCATTCACAAATTAGAAATGACCCCCTGCCTGCCCTGAGAGTGCTAATGATGTAAAAGCCGAGAGGAGCTGAAGCCTCTCGGGAGAAGAGTGTGGGTCAGAGGGGCTTTTGTTGAATGTACCAATCTGTTTGGCTGTGACAGGCTCTTTGTCTAACTTGGGAGATGACAAGAGGAACTGAGCTGTCTGGCAAAGGTGGGAATGGCTGTCTACATGGAGTTGCAAGCTTTACCTACTCGTCATTTCGTATTTGCTTAGCTGCTGGTGCCTCTTGGCTGCCTGAGACCAAGGAGGACGCTCCCCATTGCCTGCAGCTATGGGGACAGAGAAGCAACAGCCTGAGTCAGTATCAAAAAGTGTGACACAAGACAGGGCTTAAATCACCAATCCAGCAACTCTGTTTTGCCTCACAGAGGTTTTAATCACTAAGGTTTTCTCTAACCCAGAGCCGAGAAAGCAAAAAGGTCATCCAATAAACTGTGTGTCCACATCTTATTCAAAGGCTGTCTGTCATGAGAAATGGAGTGTGAGTGGTGGCAGCATTGGTATCAATTGCAACAATGCATTGGTGCAGTCTGAAGGCTGAATGTTTTGGTGCTGCCAAGGATCATGCGTAGGAGCCAGCCTTCCCTCTGACACACATGGACACCTGGCCTCTGAATCACCCTCCTGCTCAGGAAATGCTATCCTGTCCTTTTCTTTTACCCATCTGGGCTGTTTTGAGGATTCTTATACCTTGCACAAGAAGGCAAATCTCTGCCGCCAGGGATGCATGCACAATTTTCATTGACTCTGTCAAGAATTTGAGTGAAGTTCTAGCCACACTGAAATAAAAAAAAGCTGTGGCATCAACTGCTGGTAATGCAAGATGGATATCCAGATGCATATCCATGGAAATCCAGTTGGACACCTAGAAAGTGGAGGCGTGGAAGCCTGGTTGTTCTCTGGCTGGTGTATGAAGGAAAAAGAATAATTTCCTTCATCCTTTTCCTTTGCTTCTCTTGAATTCTCATTTGGATCTAGAATTGATCCAGCTAAGATATCATGCGGGCATAACTACTGCTACAATGAAAAAGGAGATCACGGGTCCAAGCCCATATTTACAAAGTAGCACTCGCAGAAATTGCATTGAATAGAATTGTTCAGTGATCAAATCTGATTTTAAAAGCTGCTGCTAGAGAATGTCTGACTGGCAGTGTAGAAAGTTGGCTGGTTAGTATCAGACCTGCTTCAGCTGCTTTGCATGCTGCACATTTCAAAAGTTTTTCCTGATTTTTGGCTGTTTAGAACCCCCTTGATGTGTGTTTTCCAAAACCACTGAGCACTGACAGCTGTAGGTAGCCCTCCTTTGGTGGGTAGTGCTCAATACTCCTGAAATGGCACATAAAACCTGGCACCCCAAACCAAAACTCCCCCAAAAGTGCCCATTAAAGGTGGAAGATACTGAGCTTAGTTCTAGAAAGGTCCAGTGCAATTTAGTCCCTTGGTAGTTCTTGATGGGAAACATGACTAATTACTGAATCCATCACTAGCAGGTAAGAACAAGATTGACCAAAGATTTCCCTTTTTAAGCTCTAACTGAGTGAGTCCTTACCCATTTTCTTTCACTTCCACCCTTGAGGTAGCTCATGCTCAGGAGCTTCCCCTTGAGCCTGCTAGGATGCTGAACATCATCAAAGCTGCTGGGCCACGGCACCACCTCATTTGGGTTTGCCCAAGAGCACTTCACTTTCATCAGTTTTGAAGGACCTCAACAATGGGAGAGGAACTGGGGGCCTGATATTTTCCCATTCCCTGACAAAAAAATAACAGGAGCTGCAGCTAGCCCCAGGGCAGGAACGTGTCTTTTTTTTTGTCACCTAATACTTTTAGTCAGGCTGAGGCTGCCTATCTTGCAGCTCTTTGTAAGGAAGCACCTCCTGAAGAGTGATAACTGGGCTTCCTGTCTCTTTGGCTGCAGGCTGCATGCCAAAATGCTAAACCATCTGACTTGGAACAGAAGCATCCCAAAATGTTTCTTGATGGTTTTAATATAAGTATGATCATCTGAACTGGGTTATGCTTTACTGTGGCTGAGTTCCCACAGCTGAAACAGGAACCATGTTATCTTCTGATGAATTCAGGATATATGAGACTCTACAAAAGCAGCTGATCTTTAGTTTTTAGAAACTTGTGTTTGGCTAAGTTTATCAACTGGGCTCAGCAGTCCTCAGAGCCTACATTTCAGTCATCTCAGAAGTTAAGTTGTTATTTATGTGGATTCCTTCAAGCATAATTCTCTCACAAAATTTCACAGGGTGTCTGGTAGACAACATCCCCTGATTCCTTATTTCATTGAAGATGAGTAGTGAGACAGGGAGAGACTATGCCACAGCACTTGTGGTGTCATAAATCCATGGACAAAAGAGGAGGCATACACAGGTGTGCAAGATTGCAGTGTTAGTATAGTGAAGAGGTGAGGAAGGAGAGCCCAGCTGCTGAAGTGGAGAGCAAGAATATATCTGGGAAAGAACAAAAATGAAATTTGGAAGTACAGGAAAGTACATAGAAGTATAAGAGAGTACTTAATGCCTCACTTTCCTGACTCAACTGGGAATGAAGGGATTAGCTATAGAAGTCTGGCAGAAAAAGACACACCATCCTTGTGGTTGGATGTTATAGTCAGACATATTTCATGACATTTTTAAACAGTGAGGTGAGTCAAGCCCTGGAGTAGCTTGTCCACATATGTGCCAGATTCTGTCATGTGAGGTCTCTACATGGAGAGTAGTTGCCTTTATGAGGACTTGCTGCAGCTTGCGTGGAAACTTGCTATAGAAACATTTGAGTGAAGTTTTCTGGTCTGTGCTGCATGGAAGATGAGTTACCAAATGTAGTAGCTCCTTCTGCCTTAAAATTTATTTCTGAAAATATAGACTTTTGTAGGAAGAATAGGAGGAAAGAAGAGAAAATGTTAGAAAGGACTGAAAGCTTATTAAAATGTCCTTCAAGCCAGGACACCATGGAAACCAGTGCACTACTCAAGAAAGCAGTATTGAATGAGAAGATATACTGGCCTGGTGCTGATATCAACATAGCCCGTCCTATTCTAGGAGAAAAGCAAGAGAGGAGGAGAAGTATGATTCCAAGGGTCCCTATTTAATCAGGGGAACTTATCTCCCTGAAATTCATGTAGCTTTTACACAGGCTTTGTTCCTTTGAACAAGGGTCCTGTTCTCATTGGTCACCCATCTTACCAGTCTGTCCCCTTTTTTTTCCCTTTTTGTCATGAGAACAGTGTAAGAGAACAGACTCTTGGGAATCATTCATGCGCATCTCTCATCTAACTTTCCTTGCAGCGCAGATGCAGCGCCTGCCTGTACTTGCTCTGGAAAACAACCAAGGCAAGTTTCATACAGGAGGAGATAAGGAAAGCCAGCACAGCAACAAGACAAATGATACAGATGGTCAGCTGGCAGTTAAACACTCTGTACTGCACTGTCCAGACTCTTCTGCCACAAAATTAGCCTTGAGAGCAACACTTTTAAGCTTCCAGCTGTACATTATTCGAGGATTTATGAGATCAAGGCCAAAGAAAATGGGGCTCTCTTCTAACTTAACCTTCCTCATTACTTCAAGGGGGAATTTGTATGAAAAGGGAGCAAAGGATATGGCCTAATACCACTGTCTTTTTGTGGCATTTCAGTAGTTTCATTTGGAGAAGGGAGTCAGAATTAGAAAACCATTTTATTTAATGACACAGTATGAATTAATATAGTAATATTTTTTAACCATGGTATGCATAGAAAAGAACTGTTCCCTAGCTAATCTTCTAAATCATTATGGCTCATCAATTATAATTTTTGTTTGAACTTACTCTGTAAAGTTGAATGACATTTTATTTCAAACTGTGCAGACTGAAATGTGAAAGAAAAAAACTCAGTATATGGTGCTCATGTAACCTGCACTCCAGCGTATGTCTTAACTGGAGTGCTGGACTTTACACAGTGGATGTCACTTTTTATGACCGACCATTTACTCATTCAGATATTTAGTTGACTGCTTCCCAGTAACTTGAGTGGGTTAAATGAAATAATGAAAAGCTTTCAAGGATTTGGCTTTATTCTGTTGTTCTGAGTGGCAGGATTTCTATTGAATAATGGCTAGGGTATGCCACATGAAATCCAGTTATCAGCATGTGGTCAACATATGGTTTGGGCAACATGCTTAAATACAGATTTGCCTTCTAATAATGTGGTGACCCAATTCAGACTATGCACACTGGAAATGTAATGGAAATACTTTACTAGATTGGACCTTGTCAAATAAACAATGAAATTTCCTCCCCCCCACCCCCGCTCAGTTCAGCAATCAGAGCAAGGTAAATGCATCCCTTATTCCCGTCTAATGGTGTGGCTGAAGTGGGTATCTAGTGGTTTGTGCCAGACCAGTGTATCAGGACAGAAGCATAAGAAGGGCAACCACCATCTCTGTCCCCACAGGCCCTCTCTGAGACTGTTGATGTGTCATTGCACATCTCCTTAAGGTCTTTTCCCATCAAAGCTTGGCTTTTATTTGAAAACCCTTCCTAATTCTCAGCTGCCTTCTAGTGCCTCCATGATACACTAGGTAGAGCTTTTCTCCCCTTTTCACTTGCATTTGGTTGAGTGGAATTTCTGCTGTCATCTGGTGTGATCAGCCTTGGGGTTATGGTGAAGGTGACTGCTCCCTGCTTACATATGGGTGTGAATTATTGTTTCCTATATGGTGAACCAGACTTGCACATAACTCAGTGAATCAGGTCTTGCTAGCATCCTGTATGTTGGTCTTTATAAAACAAGATATCTGTACTAGAAGTACCTCACCATTGCAGCTGAACAGATCAGTTGCATAGCCACATTACACTGTCAATGTATTCATACAGCCAGGAACCGAGTGTCACCCGAAGGGAATTAATCAATTAACAGTAGAGGACATTCAACAACTTCTTCTTTGGCAAAGCCCCAGAGGACACCAAGAAGTGACCTGTCCTCTTACCGTGATGACTTAATGTCCTGCTTTGAAGTAAAACAGAACCAACTTTCTCTTCTGTAATATTAAATCTTAGCTAGGCCTCTTCTAACTCTCTGAAATTAATGGCACATTGTGGAGAAAACTGCTTGTTCTCAGAGTGGTAAGACCAATGTTTGTACTTCATGCCAAGGAATGGTGTGCAGAGAGGCTCTTGCTTATACTTATTGCTAGAACAACCGAGGTCAGCCCATTTCGTTATTTGCCCCGTTGGAGGGCCAGAAACGGAAAAAGCATAGAGGGGTCACACCTGTGGGGAGGAGCAGACAAGACAGATGGTCCAGACCTGGCCAACTGGGGTATTCTATCCCATCTGCCCCACGCTCAGTATAAAAGCTGAGGGATCAAAGGGTCAACTCTCTTCAGTGGCCGATGACTGAAGAAGACCCTGCCTGTTCATCTGTCTTTGATCCCGATCTGTGTGTNTGTTCATCTGTCTTTGATCCCGATCTGTGTGTTCCTGACTCCAAATCTGGAATCCAGTTCCCATCCATCACTGAGTCCAGTCTAGGATTTTCCCAGTGCCTGCTGGTGACATGACGGTCAATCTGTGAGCTTGATCTGGTTTTGTATATATTGTATCTATTTTTTTTATTTTTTTCTTCATTTATTTTATTTTAATATTAATACTTCGTTCATTTTAAACTCATAAATCATTTTCTCTCTTCCTTTCCTCTCTTTTTTGGGAAGGGGGGAAGGGCCATCTGTCAGTCTGGTTTTAGTAAATTTGGCCAAAACCACAGCACTTAAATATGCTGTAGGTATTGAAAGCTTTTGCTGTAGCCACCAGAATACTCACTACAGCTAAGGCAGCAAGGTATTTACATTGTGGACCTCTTTATTATATGCATGGAACTATTATATGCATGGAACTTTACTATGATGCTTTACCTCTCAAGAGGAATTTTTTGTAAGGTTGAAGGAATCTCTCAGCCCTTTCTAAACTGGGGAAGAATAGAATACCCTGTGACCATTTCTGCAACTACTGTGAAGGGGATGGGCTATGACAATTATAGGTCTATGATTAACACTTAATCATTACTTTAACTAAATGTCACTAGAAAACAGGATGAAAAAACATGATCGACAACAAGGAACATAATTAAACAGAAACATGTCATGTGCACAGTACAAGACAGACTTAAGAGGGTTATTTATAGATCTGCATGGACAAACATACACAGCTTTGTTTCAAAATGCATTTAAATTTAAATATGTTTTTCATTTGTCCAGTCCAAAGCCCAGTGATACTACCTCGTGACCGCTATGAACTACAGCTTACCCCCAAAAAACGTAGTTAATTGACTATTTAGATCTACTGTTTATAGTTTTAGGGATGAAACACAACAAGAGAGACGAAAGTTTGAATTTTAAACCTTCCCTCTCTGTCTCCTGGCTACCCACAGTCTTACACTAATGCAGCAATCTGGGTGTGTGGTTATTGATACTCTGACTTAGTGGTTTCTCCTAAAGTACGCTCTGAAAGACAGACAGGGCAGTATGTAGGTCATTTTGTATATATGACCTATTACATAGCAATGCAATGTATTTTAAGCAGTAATTTAAATTAGCTCTGTTTGCTTTATTAAATATGATTGCTGTGTATTTGCGCTGCTATATCCCACTGGAATCCTAACGAGGGACAAAGACGCCAGTTGTCTGAATGCTGCACAAATACAAACGAAAATGGCCCACTTTTCAAAGAGGATATAATGCCAATACAAGCAAAGGGATTGCAAGGAGACACAGATAGGGCAGGTCACGGTACACATCATTAGGTGAAAGTTTTGTTCAGTGCCATCAAGATAACTTACACCAGTTTCTAAGGAAGTCTTGGGTTTTCTTGCAAGGGAGAGTTGGAAAAAGGGATTCAAGAGGTGCAGTGAGGTTTTTTTTGCAGGCAGTCCTACCATTCGTTCAAGGCAGTGTAGTAGAAAGCCCATAGGCTTGCTTTCACTATCAAAGCAATGATTGCACATGAGATGGCTGAAAGGGAAAAAACACAGAAGTGATTAGACACCCCTGAAGCTGATGGGGAGAGAAATGCCCCAGCAGGGAGCAATTGCAATGAGGAGCTGTCTGGGGTAGTCTGAGCCTATCTCTGTGGGAGCTGTTCCTCCTCTGGTGAACAAAGGAGCTGAAGATGAACCTTCAGCAGCTTCAGTCCCTAAATTAAGTGTCTATGTTATGAAGTACAGGTCACATTTTTTGCAAAGGTCTGCCTGTTACTAGTGGAAGGGAATAGAAATCCCACCAGAAGCTTTCCATTCCATGCAGCCATAATATCAAATTCTGCCCAGAATCAGTTAATACCCATGTGTTGTATTAGTCATAATTGGATTTACACTTTTCTCATAAAGTTGCTGAAATGTAACTAATTTTACTGTAATTGTGATCTTTAAAATTTGAATGCTATCTTTTATTGAGTAGCTGTTGCAGGACATCATCAGCTTACACACTTTAATATCTGGAATATAGCATAATTTACATGATTCCATTAAACATCTATCAGATTTCAAGCTGGGTTTGAGACTACTGCATTTGAATTACCAAAACATATACAAATTGGAAACTTAAAAAAAAGTGGAACAGAGTATGGCTGTAATTTCTTTGTTCAAATTTACCATGAGGGTGAAGAAAATTTCTTTTTAAACAAAAGAATCAAATCCATTCCTTATGAAAACAAATGATTTAGAAAAACAAGGTTAGAATGCCACCTGGGGGCCTATATTGCCATCACACTCCACTTAAGATCAGAGTAGCTTGTGATTTGTATTATCAGATAAAAATAAAATTGTTCACACCATTTTCTTCAAAAAGTACAATCAGACTTTTAGGCATTAGTCATGAAGCTGCTATTTCATTTTATGGCACCTGCTTCCTCAGTCCTTCAGCAAGAACGTTATAGAAGAAATGGGCACTGAAGAAACCAACCAATTTGCTTTGCAAAGGAAAGCACAGCATTTTGAGTCTACGTAAGATACTCTGCTTCTTTTTCACAAATAGATATGAAACAAAAGATACACATAATAACAATATTTATTCACCCTAGGCTACATCAGACACATTAGAAATATTAATTAAGAGAGGATGAGATAACCCAGGGACAGTTTCGATGTCTAATCCCTACAGCAGAGGTCAGAGTCCCATTGGGGAGAGTTAAAAGGGAAGCTGTCATGCTGGAAATTAGAGAGAAAAGGTATTTCTCTATCCAGCTACAAAGGCCTGGGGACAAGAATTACCACGTTTGTGGAAGAGAGACTCCTTTTGCAAATGTAATCATCACATAAGGGCCTTAACCCTTTGCTGCTGGACAATGGCTGACAGCAACAAGCCCTTATGTTGGAGAAGATAGTGCATCTCAGCCCAGCAACTGAACTGTTATGGTGGATCGCACTCTTTACCTAGATGGCATGACAAGCATAGCAGCTCTATAAACTGCACTGGTAAATAGAGAAGTTGTTTCTGCTTTCAGAGTGTACAATACATTAAATCTTTGGAATAGTCACAACAACTATTCTTTTAAGATTACAGGAATGATTTTTAAGAGTATAGAGAAATTCATACAATACACAAAGGTAGAGGAATGGACAACTGAGTAAAAACACTGGAAACACACTGGTTTTTTTTAAATTATTACTTTAAAGAAGGAACTTAAAGATGCTTAGAAACAGACTTTTGAAGCCAGGTCTAACCAACAAGACAAAAGGCACTCTCCTGAAGTCCATCTGTGGTGGGTAACCCTGGCTGGATGCCAGCTGCCCACCAAAGCCACTCTATCATTTCCCTCCTTAATTGGACAGGGAACAGAAAATATAATGAAAGGCTCCTGGGTTGAGATAAAGACAGGGAATGACTCACAAAGTACTGTCATGGGCAAAACAGACTCGACTTTGGGAAATTAATTTAATTTACTGCCTATCAAATCAGAGTAAGATAATGAGAAGTGAGAACAAAACTGAAGGTACTTCCTCCACCTCTCCCTTCTTCCCAGG
>VZTM01013397.1:0-19985 GCA_013400555.1 Jacana jacana
TAAAAATAAATAAATAAATAAAAGCTAGAAAGAATACAAATTATAAACACTCGTTATATCTCTCCTACTGATGCTGGAGTTTAATTATGGGGGACAATTACCTTCCGTAGTCAAAGGATTCGCACATTAATAACATTATATGGGGATAATGTCTTTCTAAGCTGCTATAGCATTTAAAAGCTGGTACTTACATTGCAATCCTGATTCCGTCTACTCGTCAGTCCTGTCTGGATTATTGCTACATTATATAATGTGGTCTCTTGTGGTTTTTTTTTTACTGTGTAATTAACATGTGGGTCTGACTTATCCAGTCCACTCTAATAAACCAGCCTTAATGAGTGAAATAATAATAATAATAAATCCTACATGATTTCTGAAGCTCTCTGTTACTCTTCGTATGACATTTGTGTTCAAGCAATATGAAGGCTCAGTTAAACATTTATCTTTCTAATTCTATCCAATTTGTGTGCAGCAGTCTTCTGAGAACTGCTCTCTTGTTTTATCCAGGAAAAAAATAAGTGCAGTGGGAGGGTAGAATGAATAGACAAACTTTCTAACTCTGCATTCCCCGCTGCTCCTTAGTCCTCCACTTTCACAGAGGAGAGATACGCTAAAACCTGTCAAAACTTAATCTCTTGCATATCCTTCTTAAATATTGCGTTTTGTGCTCTTCCCACTGAAAAACCTGTTACTGATCTCTCATAAGAATGAGTGAAGGATTTGTGACAATATTACAAAAGCACAGGTAATTAGAAAATCACAAGAACATTGCTAGTTTCCATTTTTTTGTAAAAAGTACTGCTTTTCACGTCATTTCCAATGCATTCATTGAATGCGTGGAGTTTATTCTAGAAATATTATTTCTTTAGTGGGCATCAACTTTCAGTCTATGAAAACAAATCAATGGCTTGATTTAATGCTATTTGCTAATTTAAAAACAAAAAATGGGAAAAATGAGCTGTCACTTGTTCATCAGGTAAATTATTTCTCTTGTTTTTAGTATAGGTTACTGTTAACAAGTAGAGTGTGCCTGTGCTATGAAGAGTGTTTTGCAGTCCAATTTACATGATAACTGCTGTGTTTTCTGGTGAAATTAATTAAGGATTTTTCTGGGTGTTTGGTTGCTTCACTCCTGATTTTTCCCATGTTGATATACTAATAACTCAATCAGATAATGATGTGCTTTCATTTTGCTTTACAGCACATCTTTAGGGGCACCAGAAATTCTCTGGTTGGCTATTGCAAATATCAAAAGAATTTACTGGTTTGTGGGTGGACTAAGTACCGTGGCACAGTTCAGTGCAATTCAGATGATTCCAGAGGGGATTATTAATTTATGTCAGCTCTACATTTGGACTTGGATTTTAGAGGTTCTAGCTTTATTACCCACTGCTGTTGGTTATTTTTGATGCCTTTAAAAATCTGCCCATTCTCTGTAAATATCAGCGTGCAATAGGAAGCAGAGCTTTTAAGAAGATCATTTCAAATTAAAGAAGGATTTATTTATGAAACTTGCATCAACCTGCATGAAATAACCCATGTACTAACGTAACAACTTCCTAATATAGATATATTTGAATTCAAAGGAAGCTATAGCATGTAATCTCTTTTTAAACTAAGTATAGCTTAGGTAATACTTTCTCTTGAGATATGGTTTTGTGTTCTTTTTCTTTTTTTTTTTCTTCTTCTTTTTTTTTTCTTTTTTTTTTCAAAAGCCATTTTTAGGCTTCAGAAATATGCCAGGAAAATATTGTATCCATCAGTCTGAAAATAAAGATGGAACAGTGTAGCTTTATCCAAATTGCTTAAGCGAAAGTGTGTGTCTTAACTTTGTATAGCAAGGTTTGTAAGAAACATCTTGTATTCATAGAATCATAGAATCAGATAGGTTGGAAGAGACCCTTGGGATCATCAAGTCCAACCATCAGCCCTACTCTACAAGTTCTNTGCTATTAGAACAAGCGAAATAGCTGGGGAAAAAGGGCTTCATCCGAAAGAGAAGTAGAAACCTTCTGCCAAAGAACACTTTGGGAACAGTTGTTTTAATGTAATTTTGTGTTTCTCTGTTAGACAACTTGAGGAAGAGATGCAGTTAGCACCAGTGGAGTAGAGCAGTGATATTGCTGAGGGAGAAGCAATATCCTCAGAGGTCTGTGACAGAGGTGGCCAGCAGCTGTGGAGCAACAAGATATAAAAGCATGATATACCATAGAATGAGTGCTTGTATTGAATTCATCAGTTTTTCTAGTTAGTATATACTCCCAGGGCTTTAGGGGGGTGCTGCAGCAGTGGTGGACCCAAGCATTACACCTCCCAACATATGGGTAACTACAGTTCAGCCTCTCTGAAGGAGTCAGAAGCAAATGCTTTCAATAAAAATACACAGTGCAGATCTTAACCAAAAGGCAAACTACAACACACTCTTCAAAGATGAAGCTAGGAATGAAAATTCTTGATCTGACTAGGTATCAAGAAGCACGGGCTCAATAGATACACTTGTTTTATAGCCTGTTCTAACTTCATTAACCTAATGCTACCTTTCACAGGGTATAAACTACCTGTTTCTTTCCTTCTGCTGAGAGAACACCATGTTGCCATCTCTCTCCTTCCTTCCCTTCCTTTCTCTCCCCTCTCTGTGAATCATAGAATGACATAATGGTTCAGGTTGAAAGGGACCTTAAAGATCATCGATCTCCAACTCCACTGCCATGGGCAGGCACACCTCCCACTACACCAGGTTGCTCATAGCCTCACCCAGCCTGGTCTTGAGCACTTGCAGGGATGGGCCGTTCATAGCTTTTCTGGGCAATGGGTTCCAGCGTCTCACCACACTCACAGTAAAAAATTTCTCCCTAATATTGAGTTTAAATCTCCCCTCTTTCAGTTCAAAACCACTACCCCTCATTGTACCACTACAATCCCTGATAAAGCGTCCCTCCCCATTTCTCCTGTAGGCCCCCTTTAGGTGTTGGAAGGCTGCTATAAGGTCTCCTCTTCTCTTCTCCAGGATGAATAACACCCACTCTGAACATGCCCTCTGTTTCACTGGTGCCAACTACCTTTTATTTCAGACATCATCTTATAAATACTTGTCTTAATTACACTCTAGACAACTGTTCTCAACTTGTTTTTAGCTTTGAAGACAGTTACTTCTATTTCAGAAAAAATACGGAAGAGGACTTTTATGTCCAAAAGCTTGTGTTCGCTTGAACTACAAACAGTTGGTTTAGCAGGGAACATGGCCTTTCACTACAAATTTGACTTGCCTAGTTTCCATGTAAGCATATGCCTCCCTGTATAATCAGGGTTGAGAAATTTGGGATAGAGTGGTTGCATTATGACAGGCACTTCCCCACTGGACGTGTGTCATCTTTATCAGACTTCTTCCAATGTATATTGTCTGTTTGTCCTCACCCTGTCGCTACTGTGAGGGTGAAGGTATATGGGATGGTGTATACCCTGTTCTGATGTGCATCTGTCTATATAGTATCCTGGAACTGGTGCCTTTCTTGCTTAAGAGCATTTATTCTTAAGGTTGGAAAGGTGTACTGGTGGGGTTTGCATTTCTTCCCTTAGTTAGTCTGAGGTCATCAAAGATTTGCTGATCTATAGTTGGCGTCTGATGACTTTGGTGGGAGTAAGAGGGTGTTTGAATGCTTGAGAGGAAACAGTTCAAGGAAAATGTGAGAGGCAATGATCAGGTATTGTGACTGAATAGTATCTTCTAGGGTAGGGTAGGATTTGCTGTGTATAGTATATTAAGACTGCTCGTTCGTCTTCCTGAATATTTCTCTGGAGAGTATTCCTAGTGAATAAAGATCATGTATAGGTTAGTGAGATGGGTCTTATGATTGTTCTTCCTATTACAGATATTATGGTGCCTCAGGGCTAGTCTGTGTATCTTAACTTTTTAAAATGTGTTTTTTACGATTACTAACTTCATGACTAACAGTAGTTTGTAGGCTACAATTTCTTATGCTGATCTTATCGCAGATCTGCAATGATATGGGTCTGATACTTTCTAGAAAGTAGACTTTTATGGAAGAATTCTAGGTATAGTTTGATGAAGGAATGGCTGTTACTGAATTTCTGGTGGGAACAAAGAACAAACCCATTCAGCAGTGTGTGTGTGGTAGTTGCAGTCTGTGGTTGGTGCAGTCACCTAGAACCTGTTCTTTTTGGTGGGCCATGAAATAGTTGACGTATTACAGGACTATTTCAATGCTAGTTTAGCAGGGTGAGAGAAAGAGAGTTGTGGTTTGTGAAGATAAAATGGGTGAGTTTGGTAATATATTTGGATTTGAAGTCTGATAGTGAGGTGTTACCTTGTTTTGACAAGGTGCTCAGAAAAGGCTGGGATGTCAGGGAGGTTGGTAGAGGATGAAGTTGCTGAAAAAAAAAACAGGCTATAGGATGTTTCTGTGAATTTTGTGAATTTTGATACCCCCTCAGTAAGGATCCTTGATGATGTCTTGTGAAGACCATGTGAAAAGTTTAAGGGATGAGAATGAAAACCAAGAGCACTAGTTTTTATAGGAGTTGTAATGCAATGGATCTAATGGTGTATATCCGAGCTCTTAAATGAAGAAGGGAGTGTAGGGTCTCTCAAGTTCCTTGTAGTAGGTAGTGTCTGCTAGTCTTCTTCATGTAGTCTTTGCAGGTTAATATGATGGTAGCCTTATCTTTGTCTGCTCTTTGATAACTAAATCATAAAGATTCTAGAAACTTTGTCTAAAAGCTCTGTTAGGAGCTGATTCTGTTTATTAATGTCTTTTGGTTTGATTTTTGAAGTAGTTGAGGTAGTGTTGAAGGTGGGAAAGGGCAGAGGTGTCCAGAAGTTTCTTCGTCTTGGCTATGAAAAAATTCTTGGAGATGTGATTGTTTTTTAAAAATAAAATTCTCTAATATCCCCCACACTTGTGGTTTTTGGGGTAGCTTCTCTGTCCAGAAGTGTATGTCTATAGAGAAGTTTACTTGTTTATTAGTTTAACAACTATGACAGCCTCATGTCAGACGTTGAGAAGGTGCTTTATGGTCATGTATGTTGCACCTTTGGATGAGGTTATTAGTGTGGTTCAGTCTATCTACTCTTGCTATTGTGGTATGTAGAACAGTAGCAGAAATTGTTGATGTGTTTCTTATTTTAATATTGTGATTAAATTTAAGTGACTGGAGATCAGTTAATTGTGCACACATAATCGTCTTCTGTGCTACAGTAGTATTAGAGGATTTGCCAAGACTGGGGCACTGTGGTTCTTGGCCAAGCAGCAAATAACCCATTCCTGATCGAGATATTGCTCTGATCTCTCCTATCCTTGTCCCTCAATATTGTCTCCTTATTTTTTACACCCACTTTGTGTATACAGATCTAAATTAAAATGAGAAGTTTTCAGGGAATGGCTTGTTTATTACTTAGTGTTACAATACTTATTGTGGTGGAAATTCAGCTTGTTGAGATCTCTGAGGACACCAGGAATACAAACAATAATAGTACTGAATCGTGGAAAGTTATGCTTTCATCTGTTTGATATTTGTATTCTTTATGAGGGAGAGACTCAGCTATGTCCATACTTTTGCAGTATGTGTGAACATGCTTTCACCGGGGTTCTGGCATATGTCTTGCTCCTTGCATTGCCTCATGCTCTTACGCTGCTCTGATAAACTCTCCTTATATCCACACATATCCATTGCTGAGGGAAGAAAAGAATACTAATTTCAGAGGAAGCAGAGAAATATGGACCAACGGTGAAGCTGTCATGGACCTGGAGAGTAAATCCAGTTGCTTTATTCCTGCCTTAGGGCTGTGCAGGGGGAGCCAAATTTGTCTGGAAGTGATGGGGACCATGATGCAGCTCCCAGTCCCATCCCACAGGGACCTACCCCAAGAGAGGAGTGAAATGTGCCAGCTTTGCCCTGCCTTTCTTAATGAAAGTATTTGTGCTCACACATGAGAATACCTTTCAAAAACTGTTTCTCAAACTCTTTTTTAAAGAAGAGCAAAAATTAAACAGTCCAGACTCCTCTTCAAAGACACCTGTGTGAGATATATACATTTAAATTAATATATTTAATTTATGAAACAAAAAGGAAAGTGTTTTAATCTCATCCATGGTCTTCACAGTCTCCTTTTCCCCCTCTTCCCATCTTTCACTTGCATTATGACCATGAAAGCACACACAGGAGGAATCTCCATAGATTTGGGCTAGGAGAGTTGTTTGTTTTTATTTTCCCTGAAAGGGACTGTTTTCTTAGTTGTGTGGGCACAAAGCCATGAGGTAAGGAACATCAATTTTAATATTATTTTTTTTCAGGCTTACCCCTGGCTTGTGTCCTACCTATCTAATCTATATATTTATGGGTTTTTTTTCTTCTCAATATTCTGCCATGCTGAAGGTACAGTTAGGTATAAACAGACAATAACAACATTGGCCAGTTAATCCAGCCATGAGTCTTTGTACTGAATGCAGAGAAAATTCATGTTAAGTGCAACAGTCAAAATCATGCAAATTACCAACTGTAGCATCATAAAGATGTAATTACTGGACGAAAATGCCAAATTTTCAGTCCTTTTCTGATTAGTTGTTGGAGCAATGAGTTATCACAAGATTGCTACTTGTTAATATTGGCAAATCAACAGCTGCTATTCTTTGGTATAATAATATCACTAAATTCTGTGATTGTCATGTATCTAGTTTTACATCAGATATGATTATGCCCATTAGGATTAAAGTCATTATACGGTAGGATTAGAACTGAGCATGATTTTGGATAATGACAGTGTTAGTGTCACTATAGATTTCAAATTATATTAATTTCTGTCAATATGCAAAAATACACTAGAAAATCTTTTCACACTAGAAAACATTTTCACAGGGACTGGAGCATGTGTTTGTTTCCTGGTAATAGCATTCAGATGATATCCAGGCTATAAATGAAATAGGATTGTATAATTTACTGTCTGCTCATAATAAGAATATGCATTCTGTCGTCAAAAATTCAAGTGTTGTAGAAATGAACCCATCTTTGAGCAAATGTTGCAATTACTTCAAGCTGTCGAAACTCTGCTTCCTTTGAACAGAAGTGTCCAGAGCAAATACTGCAACAATGAATCTTTTTATCATTCTGCAATCCCATTTGTGATAAGAGGAATTCCTTGGGGATTACTTTAAATTCTGAACATTAGCAGCAGTTCCGTGGGTTAAATCAGATAAAACAGGTTCTTATCAGATTATTAGTCACATTAGGCAATTACATTCTTATCTCTTAGAAATAATTCTTGCAGCCTTGCTGCTTATTTCTCCTCATTAGAAGAGGCTAATTCCTGATTAAGATCTTTTGCCTTCCGTACAATAAACCTTTATATTGGATTTGCCACATAAATTGAAAAATACCTTGCGGCAGAGAGGGACAGCTGCACTTCCCTTTTAAAAATATACCTCGCTTATCGTTTAAACATCAGTCGTCCAGATTTGCTGCCTGCAGTTTGGGATTTAAGAAGACAGCATTATAGCTTTCTGCAGGCATCAAAGTTAAGGGCCTCCAAACCAGAACAGTTTTACAGGGCAGAGAAAACCTGCTTTTATGGAATTCGCTTTAAGTGTAAGGGAAGGATGTTTCACTCACCAGTTGCATAATGGCTGTAAATATGTTGCCTTGTGAGCAAGCCCACCTGGGGGATGCCTACACAGTGAGCATGCCACGCAGCATAGGTGGTAGGGTTGGCATAGGGATGGACCCTAACCCTGATAGGTCTTGCTCTTTTTAAAAGTTTTCTGCAAATATGGTGTAACGTGCAGGGATCCATGCTTGCTGGCAGGTATGTCTCATATATGGGCTTGTGTTTATTGTAGGAACTGGATCGAAGTTGTTTTGCTCTTTCATGTAATTAACTCAACCCAAAAGAAATATCCAATTGAGTGATTTACTTAAGATAAACAGGGCACTTGGGAAATACAAGTGCATGAGTGGAAATGATACATGGGAAAAAATGAGAGTCAAATTGCTCCATAGGCCTGTCATGTCTGCATTTCCGACATTTCTGTCAGGAGCTGGTTGCTGAAACAGATACCTCCCACTTTCCAACCTTTTGGGAGCACGTGCTGTTGCAATCATTCAGTGCTATACCATCCCTACTGCTGTTCTTTGTGCACCACCATATATAAATCTGTGTTCTACACTTGGAGGCCTTAGTCCCTGTACATGCATGCTTGTGTGAGAAATTACTGCAGTCAGTGTTACTTCAATATTTTTGTAAAGGATTAGTAAAAATTTTTTCCCTTATTAGAAGTGAGATGATGAGAAGCTTTCAAAGGCAAAAATGGAAAACACCTAACTCCTATTAAAAATAAATGGGAATTAAGTGTCTGCCAATTAGGCCTGTGAAAATCTTTCTGGTGGTCTTTAGGACTGAAGCAAATTACATCGAAAATCAGATGGGAATGCATTAAGGATGAAGTGATTGCTTGAGACAAAGCGTTGCCTGTTAGAGGTGGTCCCGAGTGAAGTTTTCAGTGTCCGTCTGTGTATATGCAACGTATGTCATATTATATTTACAGGGCACCTTTAGTAAAAAGTTCAATGCATTGGCTGTACAAACATTGCGATGTGCATTGCTTCCATTTAGTTTTCAAATTTTGCAAGTGATGTTAAAAATTCATGCCCAGAGACGTTGTGTTGGTACATCCATATCCAGCGGATTCCATGGGAAAGACTAACAGTAACGTTACTTATTCACAGAGCTCCTGGAAGAGAGTACTGTGGCAAAATATGAACCTCCAGGGCTGTAACATTTCAGAATAGGAAAGGAAAACTGCATTAGAATAAGAAACTGATGACCTGTGAGAGTGGCTAGAGCAGTTTGTTTCCCAAGTTGTAGAACACGTGTGAAGGCATTGTGCGGGGGTTCAGGTTGTCCACCTGAATAGATCAGGGCAAGGACTTGAACTTGTGTCACCTTTGTCACGCGCTGACCAGCTCTCCCCTCTCTCTGCCCAAAGTCTTGCTAAAGTCATCCTCAGGAAACTTTTGCACTTTGACAAAGTTTCTTTAGGTAAATATAATTGACTTAATCCTGGTTGCCTGGTGCCACACTATCTCAGAAATTCTGAAGAAGACACTATGCAGTTAATTGCCATGACAGTCAGAATGCAAAGATTATGTTTTCCAAATAAATCAGAAGTGAGAGAAAGAAAGTGTTATCTTTACCTAGGTCTCTGAGGTATAAAGATTAAGTGATTTACCCAAACCTCAAGAAGTTTGGGGTGGAGCTGAAAATCTGAACCCACGTTCGCTACTTCCAATGTTACACTTCAGATCTGCTCCCAGCTGCAATCTGCCACTGTCCTAACATGGTGATTAGGTCCAACATGGTTAAAGGTCTGTGGCAATTGTATACCTTGAATGATGGGGGATTTGACTGTAACCATTGCTTTGAGCCTAGCTGGCTCCCAGGCTGCCTGCTCCCTTAATCCCCAGCTGTGAAGCAGAAGAAGGCTGGGGTCTTGGGGCTGCTTTGTGCAATTCCCAGTTGCCCAGACAGTGAGCAACTGCTGGAATATCAAGGCACTGATGGAGTGCACATAAAATTATTTCTTAAACTGCTGTCTGAGGGAAAAGGTTTATGCAGGCAACATCCTGGAGCTCAGAAGTTTTCACTAGAGTGGAAGATGATTTGGCTGCTATCTGATCTTCACTTGAGGCATTTTTATGCCACCAGAGTAGCACAAAAAATGTCAGTGGAGCAGTAGATCTTGGCCATTTCTTTACAGTTATCCTTCTACTTTGGTGGGTAAACTTGGTTGTTCACCAGTATATGTTTTGCTGTGAAACAGATAAACAGATTCTGTTTGGGGAATACTTTTAGTATTATTATTGTTGAGACTTTTACTCTGGCCTGGTTCCATTTATGAGGAAAGTCTGGTGGAGCAAAACCAGCCTGGCGGGGCAAAGGGGTCTTGAGCAAGCTCCTGTGCTGTATCTAAATTCTTGGCTCTTACTCAAGAGTCAAGTGTGAAATGTTAAGATTGCCTAAGGTGTGATAGACTAGTCTCTTCCCTTTTCTAGTAACCCTAGCATTTTTCTCCACTGTGGTATTTCACAAGGTCTATTTCCCTGTCCATTTACGAAACGTGATGTGGGTAACCAAATTACATGAGTTAGTTAATCTTCACCAGCTTCTTATAGATAATTACTGGCTAATAAACTGCAAACATCATTCTGACTAGAGATGACAGAAAAGTCTCTTCAAAAGCTTTGATAGATTCAATTTGAACTTTTTTTTTTTTTAACCAAAAAAAAGAAAATTCAGAGAGCTGCTACTTTCCTGGAAAGCCTGTAAATTTTATTGGAAAAATCCCTAGCCAAAACATTTCAATAGGGAATGTATATATTTCTATTTGGGTTTTCTCTCCTACCTCCCTCATTCTCAAGTTGCTAGACTCAAATTGTTCTTTTATATATAATGTAAAAATGGAGTTTCCTACCAATGGGATGCTGTTAGCTTCTATGCAAGCATTCTCAGATGTATTAGATGTGAATTTCTAGAGCTCATATTAGCAGTTATCTTAGGGTAGAAAAGAGCTCAACTGACATGGTCATAAATTTGGAGCAGTTCTGACCCCTAGCTCTTCTTCTCATCAACAGTTATAAGCCTTTTCTCTTCTAAATACAAGTAATTTTAAAGTGTACATAATAAAGCTATTTTTATTCCCTGGCCTTTTCTCAAGGTTTGATGCTGAATGAAAAATGGGCAGCTCACTAGGAACAGTACATTGTAATGGTTGCTTTGCTGCAGAGGGATTTGTGAATTTTATGCTTGTGGTTACTTGGCTTTAAGAAAGTTGGTCTCTCTGGGACAAGTGTTTGTAGAGTAAGCATAATGGGCACTTGTGACACAAGGAGAATTTATGACAAGAACAAGAACCTGCTTATGGGTCTTGTAATAGTCTACGAGATTGTATATTGTGACCTGCCTTTGAAATCACATCAGATGTGGACTCAACTCTAAAATATACAGTTTGCAGTTACGATACCTTCTATTTCTTCCCTATAGCATTACAGGGGAGAAAGAGAGGTGTATGATGTCTTCTGAGCATTAATTTAATATTACAGCCTGTGCATCTGGGAGTAGTTGGCTACTTCCTAAGCTCTTTATGTGGGAGTGCTGGTCGACAGGCGGCTGAGCATGAGCCAGTAGTGTGCCCAGGTGGCCAAGAAGGCCAATGGCATCCTGGCTTGCATAAAGAATAGTGTGACCAGCAGAAGTAGGGAGGTGATTGTCCCCCTGTACTTGGCACTGGTGAGGCCACATCTTGAGTGTGCCCTGTCCAGTTCTGGGCACCTCAACACAAGAGAGATATCGAGGTGCTGGAGCGAGGACAGAGGAGGGCAACGAAGCTGGTGAGAGGACTGGAGAATAAATCTTATGAGGATCGATTGAGTGAGTTGGGGTTGTTTAGTTTGAGGAAGAGGAGGCTGAGGGGAGACTTCATCACTCTCTACAACTGCTTGAAAGGGCATTGTAGGGAGGTTGATGCTGGTCTCTTCTCACGGGCAATTAGTGACAGGACAAGAGGGAATGGCTGCAAGCTGCAGCAGGGTAGGGTTAGGCTTGACATTAGGAAAAAAGTTTTTCACAGAGAGAGTGGTCAGTCAGTGGTGGAGTCACCCTCCCTGACTGTGTTTAAGGGTAGATTAGATGTGGTGTTGAGGGATCTGGTGTAGGGGAGAACTTGTAGAGTAGGGCTGATGGTTGGACTTGAAGGTCCCAAGGGTCTCTTCCAACCTATATGAATGGAAATAGTTCCTTCTTATTAACTTGAGTCTATGACCACAGAAATGAAGACACTAAATAAGAAGCCTTAGTAAGGTACTAGCTAAGTTGTTAGGAACCATATCAGTCCTAAGTGACTAGATGATCAGTGCAGTGAAAGCTGTCTTGTGACTCCAATTTCCATCTTCTGTGATCTTAATATACAGATTTTCCTTCAGCTTCTCATTCTTGTCTACAAGATCATTGTCTGTTAATCATGAAACGATGCTTGTGTATTCCCTGCAATTCTTCACTCTTGGAAAAAGTGTTGCCATGTGGAAAGTTTCCAAAGCTTTTAATTCCTCAAGGATTGCCAAAATATAACTTAATAAGAAACCAGAAATATAACAACATTTAGGGTTCCCTTGCAATTTATTTCTTTGTTGTTGTTGTTGTTTTTAAATCTAGACTTTTTAGTCTTGATTCTCTCAACGCATGCAGAAATAATTGCCAAAATACAAATTTGCCAGATTAGAATTAGAATGGCATGAATTCGGTGGCAGACCAGAGCAATCTACAGCAATTTGGACTAGCTCATAAGGGTCTTGAAAATAATGGAGAAAGCTAAGTTTAGAATCAATAGGATTATATTTACTACATAATGTGTAATTCTGCAAATCAGAAAGTTTATCCAGCTTCTCCCACCCCACCCTCGCCCCAAAAAGGCCCACAAAAACAAACCTCCAAAAACACTGGAGTCTATCCTATGCTTGAGCATGGGAGTGAGGTCATCCTTTAAACAACGTTTCACAAAATTTTCTATGATTCAGTGCTGCATGATGCTTTGTAATGGAAAATGCCCTGCTCTTGAAAAGACCCTACATTTAGTTTCATTTTAAAGAGTATTCCTTGTGTATTGCTCTCATGTTTTCACGTGTCACAAAGTATTTACTAGGGATTTCCTGAAAACCTCAAACTGTCTCCTAGAAATTTTGAAGATTATAAAAAATAAATTTTAAGAATTTTAGGTTTGAAATTAAATGTACTGAGCCTTGGTTTGTGGAAAGACAAAGGAAAGTATATTTTGCATATATGCTACCTGAGGTGTTTTAGGTGATGATACTGGCATCTCTTAGGGCAAATCCTTAAAACATGGTAATAGATCACTTTTGTTGCTGGTTTTAAATTGATTTTTTTTAAATGGGAAGGAAAAAAAAAGAAAAAACAACCTACAACAAACAGGCTAGAATAAATACTTAATCTTCTCACTTCCTGTAGCGCCGTATATTTAAACCATCATTAGTTATATTCAACTGGGTCTTTTCCAATATCACTCACAGAACATGGAAAATCTCCAACTGACTTCACTACATTTTGGCTTGAGGCCTGATACCGAAAAGTGGACTGAGCGTCTGCCTCAGCACCGCTCAGCAGTGCTTGAGAAGAGGCAGCCTGAACTTCAGTCAGTGCTGTGTCTAATGTCCTATCTACTGTCACAGTATGAGGAGCTGATTTACTAAGGGGACAAGTCATATCCTTGGCTGAGTTCTGCGGTATTTGTTGATTTTCAGCCTCTTTCCAAGGACTGTGTTTGCCAAATGTGGCATTTTAGGGCCATACAAACCTTCAGATCCTGCATTCTTGAACACACTGGAAACTTTACCATTAATGGAGCCAAGCACCTACTGAGTCCTGGTGTATGGGGTGAGCACTGATTTATAAGGATGATAACTCAACTCTATGGTACATGGAAAGGTCTGCTCAAGTCAGACTTTGCAGTAGAAATGATCTAAGGATAATAGTTTTTATAGCCATCCTTATGAAGATTTTAGGGTCTTTAAACTTTTATTTGCTTAAACATAACAAAAGTTCAGTTCAGTTGTAGTCATAGCTGTTTATTTTACAAGGCAGTTATAGGTGGATTTTGCTGCTAGTCAGGTTCGTAAAAAAACCCACATGCTTTACTGAAAGGAGGTGTAAAAATCATTCCAGGATCTCTGACAACCTTAGCTATTGTATTGAAGAGAATAGGTTTTTTCTTGTTGGATTGTCTTATTGTGTGTTTGTTCCTGTTAGTACAATAATAGAAAGAAAAGGGTTTATGTAGCTTTATTATGAAAGGGAGCCGATTCATAGATTCTGTTGGAACTGAAAAGAACTTCATAGGAAATTATTTTTTAAAAATGTTTGGTTTATTCAGTTATAAAAAAAAAATAAAATTATGAAATATGCAGACAGTTCTAAGTCTTGCTGAATGACTGTCCAAAACTTTGGAATTTGTATTTAATTTTGTTAAACTTCCAAAATCTGTTGGCTGACTAGAGACTTCCAGTGCTGTGATAAAGCTGCAAATCTGTTCCAGTTATATTTTCATGTGGACAACTTGCACGAAATATATGAAGCACCATAATCCCGAAATCAGTTAAATATCTTAGCTAGATCTAAGGAAAACCGATGCATTTGGCTATTTTGAACAGTGGAGCACTGCCCAAGTATATTCCAATAGAGAATCAGGTAGGAAAGAGTTAACAAGTAAATATGAGTCCTCTTTGCAGAGTGGTTACTGCCTTAGATATATATGGCAAAACAATTAGAAGTCATTAGTATAGAACAGATTGCTGTGTCCTCCAAAAGATGAATAGGTCCATTTCCAATAAATGATGTGAAAGAAGTTGAGTCCTCGGCTTGTTATTCATGTTACCTGTGATCTTGCACATTTAAACGCTTCTGCTGCTTTGGTTAGCAGCAATACAGACCCTACCACTATTTACAAACCCTTTGCAGTTCTGCAATACAGCAAGCAACCTTTAATACAGTCCATATTTATTCATATATGTATTTATTTATCCCTACCCCATGCCTTGTCACAATCCTGAACCTTTGTGAAGAGAGGCAAACCTTTCACCAAAAGGAAAACTATTTTTAGCCCTTAGCTTTTCTTTGAAAGGAGATAAAAATGAAATCTAACTGGAGGAAAGTTCTATTGAAAGGGTGAGGAGAACACCCTTTAAGATTCAGTTATATTGTTCGGATCAAGATATTAGTGTGAGATCCGGTTTCACATAGACTTCAAAAACAAACAAAAGCAACTCCTTTTGAGCCCCTGGCGATGTGACTGGCTCCATAAGATCAGAGCTCAAATTTACATGGATCTGTATTAGTTCAGGTATGAAGAGTTTCATTTTGCTGATCTTTTGAAGCAAATTCCACATAGCAGCACAAGAAAGGGCTGCCACATCGGATTTGACACCCTCCAACTGTGCCTTATGCCAATGTTTTCGTTGGTTCCCTCCTTACAAAATAGCTCTTTGCCAGTTTTCTGAGGACTCCATCCTTTCTTTCTTTCTTTTCTTCCTCTTCTCTCTTTTTTTTTTTTTTTTTTGTCCCTGTTTGAGAGTGGGTTAGTTTGGAATTGTTAAAGTATGTATAGAAAAAGCCATGAAGTAGAGGGAAAGGAAGAGCTGGCTTGCAAACCTCCTCTATTTTACTTGAAAAAATAACCCTATTGGAAAGTGATCTGTTGTTTTCTTTCAGTCTGTAAACAGCTCTTACTCTGTGTGCATTTATTAGCACAACACGGATATAATTATTAGCTCTTCAATTTCTAAGATCTGCACATGTAAAGTACAATAAACCCCATCTCGTTCAGCTCCTGGTTTACATCCCTTCTTAGGCTCTCCTTAGCTGTGCTCTTGTGTTAACCACCTCCTTTCCCCAGTTGTTTCGAGTTTCTTTGCACTGGCTTCAAGCTTCCTACCCTCTGGCCATGAGACAGCTCAGAGACATGTGGCTGCATGGTCAGGACCTATTATGGGAATACACTCTTCCCTAAAGAATTGTAGAAACTCTGTCTGGATACTAAAGCTCCCATAGAGCTCTACGTATGGATTAAGTGATGGCAGCATAAGAACGTGGCAGAAGGCAACCAAAGCAACGGCAAACTGCCCAGTGCAGCCCTTGATGCCTCTGACTGTGTTGCTAGTTGCCAACTAGCTCCTCCACCCCAGCATACAGTCCTTGCAGTGGTGCTGCTCACGGGTTCACTTACTCCACAGATTGTGTGCAAGCAACCAAAATGTGACCCAGTGTACCCAGCACGTTCAATTGCTGTTAAAATAACACAGCTAAAGCAACACAGAGCCTTCTCTATATTGCTCAAAAGCTGCTCTGAGCAAATGGTAGTAACTGACAGCTCCTATATTATGCTGTATATGGGCTGTACCAGCCTCTTTCAAGCTTATCTTTTGAAAGATGGATAGTATTCATAGCTACTCCCTGAATTCTATAACTTTGACAAAGACGTAGCATTTAGCGTGGAGGCATGATGCACCATGCACTCCATCGGGATCAGCAGTTTTCATACTCTGTTTTTCAGATGCTCCTGCCACACAGGCGTCCCCTCGGTAGGTGATCTAAGGTTTGCAAAGAGAAACAAGCAGGATGGCTTCATGTCATTTGGTAGAGGCTGTTCCTTGCCTTCAGAAATGGCTGGTAAAATAGACACACTTGTGATGTGCATCTTGATTTATAGGTGAACTCTTAATGATTTAAAGTTCGGAAGGGGCAAGGTGGGTTGTACACACGTTGGTTCTGAGGTCTTCATTTGTGAGGCTTTGAAGTTGCAGTCAATTTAGAAATTCTCTGCAAATTTTAGAGATAACATTTCTGTGAAAATGTAACACAAAATCTGGTGGCATATGGTTGTATTTAGGTGACTAATACTCACTCGGGGCCACCTTCTTAATTTACTGCTGGCTTCACCATTCATGAGGAATGAATGCGTCCACTCCTAGCTCATGCCAATAAAGCTTTATGCCACCACACATATAATATTTCACTACATGTATTGCCTTCTCCATTGCTATGGCATTTATGTGGTTTGTGTTAACAAATAATCACCAAAACGAATAGCACAGTAACATTATATAGCCTGTATTTAGCTTTAACAATTAAAAAGCCTAAAAGCAGACTTTGTAAGGCCGAGATTCCAAAGATGACATTATCTCAAGGATTTTGGTTTCATATCACAGTAATAGGTTGTAAACACACTCTGAAATGAAAAAGAATTTTTATACAAGAAATGCTTTAAAAATAAGGTGATGGGGTTTTTTTCCTTCGTTAAGAAAGGGTATTTGATAAGTTGGATCATAGCAAAATATTTACTTTTCTCTCAGTTTAGTCATGGTTCTTGCCAATGTCATGTTTACTATAAATCAGCCAAGGTTCTGGATAACAGCATAAACAATGCTATGAAACACTCCAGTGCCTCCTTTTCGCCACATCCTGGATTTGGTTGTTTTCAACAAAAACTTCTCTAGGCTGTTTTAAGTGACTTGTACATAGGGAAGAGTCTCATCTGCCCCGGAGATTTGTTTGTCAGATTTTTTGCAGATGATGTAAACTGGCACATCATCATGTTCCTGGGATGGGATGAAGGTAAAAATAGTTTTTGCTGTTGTGGTATTTGATTTTATTTTTTTTTCTAAGTAAATACTGGGGAGAGGATCATTTTCCAAAATATAAACTGGTGAATCAGATCCCAGACCAAGATATGGGAACTGGGAGCTATTTTTAGTGAGAGCACCTTCATGAGTGGAAGAAGGGGAGATTAAAGGTAACAAACAGAAGAAACTCACCTGTCCTCCATGTGCAGTATTCTCTTGCCCTTGCTCCATGCATTCACCCTATGTAAGTGTCATTTATGATGGGGTGACAGACTTATTCTTTCAGTTGTCTGGAAGCTGTAAGGTCACATGAAGAACATCTCTTAAGGATCTGACAAAATACTTTAGACACAAGACATCATTTTTTAATTCTTCAAAAGACAAGTTAAATGTATTCATTGCATAAGAAATCTATAATTTAACAGCAGCTGTGCAGCAGCCTTTCCATGCTATAGTGCAGTCTACTATATTGATGATTTCAAATATTTATACCATCATCCCACATTCATGAAAAATATTTAAATTAAACATGCATAGGAACAGATGCCATTCTGTTCTGGCAAGAAAACCTAGTCATAAACTTCTGCTTATGAAATGTTATTTCACTTGACCCCTATGGGTAGGAACTCGTGAAAATTAAACTGGGAAAGGAGAAATATTGTATGTAAGCTCTTCTCTCAGTGAAACCTTTGAGTGGGTATGTGAAGACAAGATGCTTCCATTAATAGCAGCACACAGTTTGATTTGATAAGGTGAAGCAGTGAAGCTGACTGCTTTAATTTCTAATGCAAGAGTCAGTGCCCAGTTAAAAGTTTCTTTTCACCTACAGAAGGCACTTGTTAAAGAAGCTTTATAGACCAAATCACAAGTTATTTTAGTAGTTAGCAGTTCTAACAATTGTTATAGATGATCTAAAGCAACGACATCTAGTTTTGTACTAAATGTTTTGCACAAATTTACTTTTGTTCTTGCTATACTCAAAAAATCCAGAGAGATACTGTTTCATTCTAATGCAATGTTATGAAATAGGAAAAAGAGAAAGGAAATGTCATGTAACAATTGAAAGCTAAGGATGTTATCAGCCCCAGTCTATTCATGTTAAGCATTTACATCTCTCTGCATGTAGTCCATATAGGACTACATATGCATTTGACTGGCATATTTGTAGCAAGGTCTGAACAAACAATTGGTTCTATCTATTGTATCTAATCTATCTTGGCATTTATACAATCCTTTGAATCCTGTTACCTGATGGAAGTTAGAAAAATAAGCGGGTGATTTCATGGTTCTCTCCACTTCTAATAGATCCTGTTTGAGAGGTTAGTCTTGGATTTTCTTCTTCTTTTGGCCTTGCATTTTAGCAGTGTTAAAAGATTTTATTGCGTACGTCCTCCCTTCCCCCTCACCAGCTGATGTAAAAAAATTGTGGGATTTCATGACCCTACAATAGTTTTCATTTGCAAAATTTCTGGGGAAAAAGGAGGTTTGGATTTTATATACTAACTCTGTTTTTCCATATGACACTGTCCTGGGAATCAGAGCTGGACCGATAGAAAGGTTTGATCGTTCCAGGGGTTGAAACAATCTCACGATACTGAGCAGTGACAGCACTGTAAAAATCATCACGTGTTACACCAGTCCAGAGCACAAACAGAGTTCTGAGGCTTAACTGAGAGTCTCATGAGAAAAGGACTCTTGCTTGGGAAGGTAGGTCTGTCAGCCCTACTGGGAGGCAGCTGTGGGCAGCTCAGTATTGCAATGTTTTGGTCAAAATTACTGAGAGAAATGTTGTATTAGGAATAAGGATTGTACAAATGACTATACATGCCTGAGAGCCAGGAGATGCAGTAGATTCCCTGGTTAACAGAAACACAAATATGCTACAAGATCTTGCAACTTATGAATGAACCTCAGCCTGCTAGTTGGGTACAATTTGACTTATTCTGTTGACTATACAATACAGTTTCTGGTAGCTTTTAGCTCCTTTTTTATTAATATTATTCTAGATAAATTAGTTTGGCAAGAATTGCAAGATTTCAAGATTAGGAAGTCATCAGATCCCCTCTACACAGTGTCGTCTTTGAAATGGTAAAGGACGGAAGGTGCAAGAGCTGACCAGTGATGTGACAAGAAGGTACTTTTTTTTCTGTACTCAAGGTAGTGTATGAACACTGTTCCTTTAATAATGGCCTCTTTACTTGCCTTTAAGCTGTGCAAGTTGGAGGTAACAGCCATGCACAGCAAACCAAGATGCACAACCTGGCCTATGCAAACGAACACTACCCTAAATCTCACTGTGTCCTTATTTCTCTGTTCTTTCATCCCTGTCCTCAAATGTCAGTGCAAAAAAAATAAAAATGATTCCTTGCTTCATTGTTTGAGAATAGATCTACCAAGTAATTATAAGATGGAGACAAGAATTAATAGACTAGTGTTTAAATCATAGCTCACCCACTGAATTCTAGTATAGACTTTTTTACAAGTTGAGTGATTTTTTTCATGATTACATGCTGTCTGGGACCTGAGAGGGAAGGAAATCTATTCTTGATAGCAAAGATTCGGTAACGAGAGAGCAAATTTCTCAGACATATTTACTTTATAGTGATCGCCTACTTAAGGATTTGAAATACCTTTGAGTATTTGTGATCCTTGTATTTACAATATGTTTTTAGAATAGGCAATATAAAAACTCTGTGACTGTGTTAACTTTCCTTTTCACACCACCTTTTCCTCTGCCACTTAGTTCCTCTCTACCCCTTCCTTCCCCCCCCTTCCCCCCCCCCCCCCCCTAC
>VZTM01013397.1:19994-76462 GCA_013400555.1 Jacana jacana
CCCGCCCCCTAAAAATAAAATAAAGGATTCCAGGATTTCCAAGATTTTAATTGTTGACAGGTTGACACATCAGAAAAAAGAAAAGTCAGTCAAACAACTTAGTGGTTTGACTCTGATATATCATTAGTGTTAATTCTTTACATTTAAGTAGTAAGTGGGTCAATTGGACTGAATATTTATACAAGGTCCTGGATTGATAGTCTTAAAAGCCTATAAATCTCTGTTTACATATGGTTTACACACTGTAGAGTTAAAGAACAGGCAATGCAGCAATCCTCTCAGAAAATACTGTGGTTAAGGGAACGGGTTGCTTGGGCTCCAGGTCCGGCAGTGGGCTCTCNNAGGTCCGGCAGTGGGCTCTCCAAAAAGTGTCAGAAGGGTGACTTGCTAAAGGCCTCTGAATGATGGACAGGACCTGCTCTGGGACCCTCCAAAGTACTTGTAAGCAAAGCAGTCGTGGGAAAATGCTATTAAGATGCAGATAGTATCTTCATAGCTATTTGCATCAATGGAAATTAATAAGCTATCATAACTCTTAAAGGTGAGTAGACTGGCTGACAATGTGCTCTCAGCCATACTGGTGGCAATCTACGATAACTGCTTTGGTTATGACAGAGTTGTTACAGGTTTCAAGAAAAGTAACTGAGGAAAGAATTGGCTTTATCTCTGGCCTTTTGATAAGTGGTATTTTACTAATATAATGTGTACACACCAATATCCTGTGAAATTCCTGCACGTCACCAGCGGTTTTTATTCGTGCCCATTAAAATGCATTACAGTGTGGAGGTTGCTGAAATGTAAATTAAAGGCTACAGCGCTTGTAGTTTAACAGCTGCCATGTAGATTGACAGCCTTTGTGCGCCCAGCTGGCAGTGTCAGGTTAGTGGGTCTCTAGTCACAACATTAATCAGCTTTATTAGTGCCACTAATACCAATTTGTAAGCAGACTGCAAGGATCAGACGGCCCAGCTGTCAGGCACTGCACATAGATTATTACAGGATTTCTTTTTATTGTTTAAGATTGGAATTATAATTTAATTAGGGAATTTAACTATTTTTTACACCCGCTGAAAACTAGCAAAGATTTAATAATAAAAAAATACCCCAACAAAACGTTAACTTCTTTACCCACCCCCCACCCCCCCCATTCTATCATCTTTTCTACTCTCCGTTCCCCATCCTCCTCCCCGCCTCCACCCCAGCGAGCACGGGAGAGAAAATGAATTCGCTTCACAAAACCTGTTGTAGCGTATCACTTGCTGAGATGAAGAACTTCTTACACTGCAGCAACAGCTCATATTGTGCTAGTCAGGATTTCCAACTGATTTCAACAGATTTTCCTTACTGCGTTGATGTGATACACCCAGTGCACTGGAGGACCAAGGAATATGGAGATCGTGTTTATAATTTACTCAAAAAAACCCTGCTAGCTGCCTGCCTGGTTCCGAGTTTCTTCGTTGTAATTAATATTTTTCAATCAAAATATGTGTGTAAGCTGCACAAGGACTCTTGTAAATTGGGGTCATGTTGTACAGTAAATTCTGATTCAAGAAAAGCAGAGCATATTTGGATACACGGCCATGTCTTAAATCTTCCTCTTCTAGGTGTGGGACCTCTTCTCCTTATTACATTACACATCAGTTTCAGCTCAGTTTTAATTAATGATTTTAAATTAGGCTAAGAGGATATTAGCTTGCAAAGCCTAGCAATGACGAATGGATGTTGTGGCTCAGACACAACCTTCCAAAATCTCTGCAGCTCACATCTTATAACACTTTCATGTCGGCCATACAGATTACATTTCCTGCAACACTAAAGCGGCTTTTCTAGTGGGTCAGAAACATGATAGGTTTATCCTTTGGCGTGGCCTGAAAATAAAACTGAGGAGGGAAAGAAATGCCCTTAGCATCTACTTAATGCTTTGGAATAAGGGAATGTAAAAATGAAATTTCACAGACTTAGGAGACTTTTGCAGGACATACTTTTGAGGCGTGCCACAGAGCTCTTCTGATGCCCCAAGATGCAGGGAAAAGGGAATTCCAGCTGAAAGGTCTCTGTGCCCTGCTGTCTTTTACTCAGATCTGCTGTGCAAATCCCACAGCAATAGGGTCTGTGCCTCTCGTGTGGAGCCCTACCACGATCGTTGCACAAGTGGGCAGGATCTGCAGGGCTGTGACTTTTATGCTACTGGCTGTCCTCTGCGGTAGGGAGTCCTACATCCCACATGAAAAGTTTAAGGGACAAGTGATCTCTTGTTTTGTCAGATTTCCATATATCCCAGAAACCAGCCAGCACTGAAACACATGTAAGAGGTCATACACAGCCGATATGCATGTCTGATTGAATGCTTGGTTTATCTGATATATTGCCCTTACTGGAGGGGAGCAGAAACACAGTTACTCTTTAGGAATATTCCGGTTTTAACACATGAATCCTGACAATTAAAGTAACACAGATAAAATCCCATAATCCCTTATTTTTCAGCCCAAGTGCCATGGTTAGGAAAAACCCCAGAAGAAAAATAGGACAAGTTTGACTGACTTTTTTAGTTAAGGTTTTGATTTGCGGGGAGACATACTGTAATTTTGAGCAATTTCTAGATCTGAGATAGTAAACCCGGCAGCAAGTGTAGTGCAAATACAGGGAGTAATTTTTAAATAAGAGAAAAGAATACAACAGTAATATGTGAGGACTGAAAAAATGAAAGACTTCTTGTGATGAACAGTAATGGTGACCTGATGGACCTCAGATGACCGGGGCAGTAAGAAGATGGCCAAGAATGGCTGTCATGTTACACAACAGAGGCAAGTTATTAGCAGATGAAGTTGCAAAGATTACAGTGCTTACTGCTCTCTGGCAGTAAGCCACTTCACTAAAAGTGCCAACTTGGTCAGTGTCACATAAGTAATCCCAGTGACACAAGGGCAAGACCTTATCTTCTGATAAATAAAGAATCTGGAGAATACTTAAATAGGGACTGCTTATGGATGCTTCTGAGACTTTACAGATGGTGGGAAAAGTAGTAGGCTCCTGAAAAAGGAAACCGAGGGCATACATTTAGAGAAGGAAAAGGGTAATAAAGACAGTGTATCTTAAGTTCACTACTTCAGAAGGTAATGGAACAAAAAATTAAGGAGGTGATGCGTATGCATATGGAATCAAACAAAGACTACACTTATCAACAGCAAATCATATAAAATATGTCTCACTTCCTCTTGTAACAGAACAATGAACCTTTTGAACAGGAGGGAAATTATGTTTATTGTGTCTGTTGACTTGGGGTTTTGATACTGTTTCACAGTACTTTCTCATAAGCAAACTACAGAAATGTGTTTCTGATGAAACCACTGTGAACTGGGTGTCACTTTGACTGGAAAACTGTAAATGCAGATTATAAGAAGGAGGGGCCAGAGGAGACCAGGCAGAATGGTCATAGATCCAGAAACTGTGGTATGGAAGATAAGAACAAATGAATGGTTTGTCTGTGGAAGAAAAAAAAAATGAGGGGAAGACAAAGTAACCTTTAAATATATAGAAGGGAGAAAATAAACTGTTTGTTTTGCATAAGACAAAAAGTAATAGGTTCAAATTGCAAAGAGAGGTTAATCATTCAGTAAAAAAACAACTTTATAATGGGAAAAATAATCAAGGCTTGCTGGGGAGATTAGGGAATCTTCAATATTGGAATGCTTTACAAACAAGTTGGGTGAGCATCTGTCAAAATGATGCAAGTATTGCTGATCTCTTGTTTGGACAGAGAGGTGAGCTAAATTTCTCTTGAGGCCTCTTCCAGCTGCCTTCTCCTATAAAATTTGATTCTGTAACATCAGCAACATAATGCATGAGCTGGCTGTGGGCCTTGCCTTGCCGATATCATCAGCAAGTGTTGCTTGGTGGAAAATAGGACAGGTTGTCTCAGGGCCAAGAAGCCAATGTACTTGCTGCTGTGCCCCAGGGACCTGATCCACTTGGCATCTAGCTAGTCCCAGCCACACTCCAACTTGTTTGCCTGTGTGTCCTTTTCACAGCAGCTCTCAGCTGGAGGATCAGGGAGGGCATCTCCATGTCTCGTCTTGAGTAAGAAGGGGTGCACCTGGACATGTTTAGCTCTGCTAGTCTAGGTAGCACTTCAGAAGAGCATCCTTATGGACAAAGGTGGACACCAAGTGAGTCATGGGACCCCACAAAGACTGTAGTGGAGGAGATGGTCCATGAGTGTAGAAATATTACTGCTGTTATTACTGGAATGGTGGCTGATAAATCACCTAGGAATTGTGCAGGGTCACAAACAAGTACCTCCCTAGGCAGCAGAATTTCAGGATTCCAAAACCTGAAACTACTGAAGAGATTAAAGCTGTAAAGACTGCAGAGCCTTTCTATAAAGTGGTCAGGCTGAATGAAAGATTATCAGATTTTTAGAAGCTCCCTTACCTAAAGTATACCTTTTGCCAAGTTTTCTTTTGCATTTTAGTATTTACAGATAAACTTCTCAAACTCAAAAAACTCATTCTAAAATAAATGTTTAGATCATTAAGTGTTCATGTTCATTATTTAATGGGCTTAAATATTTTATAGAAATCTTGCAGAAACAGAGGAAAGTTACTAGAACATACATGCTCTAATTATAATCCCTCTAGAAATTTGCTGGGTTTATTAATCTTATGGAAATTCAGATAAGTTGACCGTTTTAATTAAATGTAAACAACTTTGTAATAACAACACTGACGTCTCTTCCCAGAGAGTGATCCTAGAGGCCCAGTGCACTTAGAAATACCAAGGAGTTGCATTACAACCTGCTGAGACACTGCTGTACTGTCAAAATGATGTGGCAGCAAGTGCATTTTGAACAGTCCTGACCCGATGTTCTGAGTCTCAGTCAGCTTTAAAAATGTATTGTTTCCTTCCAACTTTATTAGGTCTTCATCTCTATGCAAAGGGTAAACTTTCCAAGGTCTAGAAATTTAATCCAAAGTTTTATACTTGTTAGTTCTGAATTCAACAGATATAAACAAAAAGAGGCATTTTGATAATCTAAATTTGCTGGGTTTATGGAATGATGGTCCTGACTGTCTTAGGTGCACTGAGGAATCTAAGGTTTGTGCAATATGAGTTTGCATTTCTTTCACTGCAGTTTGCAGAAGCTATGACTGTGCCCAACAGCCAGGGAGATCAGACCATCCTGCAGTCAGGGAGTGGAAAAACACCAGTCAGCATAGGGGTAGAAGTCAGAAAATAACCTGTTTCTGCTCATATCATAAAGAAGTCACTCTGCACCTCTTGTATGACAACTGCAGGTGGCATGTCATGGCGAGGAGATGGGAGTGAAGGTTGGCTCTCTAGGCTTGTGTTGCCCTGTGCTTCCACACACAACTTTCAGCACAGAAGGGGTAAAGAGCTAGTTATCCTGTAGCACATGTTGTCGTTTTTTGTGAGCAAAGAGCCTGATCCTTTCTAGGTTGTAAACCAGACTGTCACTTCTGTTCTTTAAGTGCTCTATTGCCCTTTCTTTGACTTGCCTCCTTTGGGCCAGACAGAAATTAGATTAACAAGCATGCTTATCATCAAGTAAGAAATATGTTTTATGCACCTCTGCCAGAAACAGAGAGATATCAGTTATGTAAATTAAGTACTAACCTGTATTAGAGTTAGGTGCTTAGCAGGAGTGGCTGAAGGAGCTCAGGGTTTGCTAACCTATAAGGAAGGTGAGCTGTGGGAGTGAAGGCATTTTTTCATTCAGACCGAGCCAAAAAAACAGGTTAAAATAAATTAAATACAGCTTGAAGTCAACTGAGCAAGCAACACCAAGGCTACCTCCTCCATAAAGGGGGGAGGCACTTTTGACAGCCAGACTGGGGTCCTGCTCTTTGAAACTGGCTGGAAAGCCGCCACTGAGACCTGTGACAAGCAGGCAAGAAGCAGCAGCTCCTGGAAGAAGAGAGTGGGAGGACAAAGCATATTGATCCTCTTTTCTGTGTTAAGGGGAAAACCCCAGGGAGCAGGAAAACAGCATGAGGATGAAAACTACTTGCTACAGTTACTACAAACTGCTTGCTATTTGCAGTTGTACCTGCATTTGGAAAAAGAAACAAAGCAGTGCTATTTCTCTAAGGAACATGGATTCAGTCCTGTGTGGAAACCAATGCTGGGGAAAGGAAATTAGTTGGAAAAAACTTCTGTGGAAGGATAAATCATGCTTAGGAGAGGGATGAAAGTCAGCAGTGAAGTGGAGGATACTGCAGCTAATATTGCTCTGCATGTTTGTGTCAAAGGCCTCATCTCTGGAGTCCCTCTGTCCCAGAGATGACATGCCCATCATTGGACCTAGCTCAAGAAGATGCTCGTTTGCTACTTGTGTATGTGTAAAAGGCTGTCCTGAAGTAGGTCATAACTCTGAGTCAGGAAGGGCTGAGTAACACTACAGAGATGCTCTCTTGTGGGCACCATACACAGACTTGAGATTATTTTAGAGAAGGAAAAAACTACCTCGGGAGTGAGCGCTCCAGTCAGGTTTCTTTTAAATGTCAGCTGCTTAGTGTGTTACTACAATGGAGCTCAGTCTGTAATAACTGGCATTTATCAAGACAATCTGTTTATTTTTCTTAACATCTCCTGTATGGCAGTTTTAAGTTCTTTACATTGGGCTGTAGAAAAACCCCTTACAGATTCAGAAATGATCCCCCATATATTTATATAAACAAAGCTTAGGAATGGGAGATCTAAATTGTTAATCACTTGTGCTGTTTTCTCCATGGAAATATCAAGCAGCTTTCCTTTGAGAGGGTAAAATACCCTCTTTGCACTCCATACAAAAAGGTTTTCTTTGTTACACCTGCCAGCATGAAAAAGGATTAATTTTAACAGAGCTTAACCTAGCCATCTAGGGGAAATCGTTTAAATGACTCCATGTCCTGGTTGCTTTTAATGGCACTACTCTGGTGACTTCATTTAGTTTTGCAAAATGTAGGGAAATTTTTTGATCTATGCCACTCAAGTTTGTTGAATTTCTTCACATCTGCTGTGGATAATACAAGCAAGCCTCAACTGTACTGCACTGTGGAAAATATATATCTATCCCTTTAGGATTTTTCTATGGCATTCATCAGGGAGAGCAAATAAAAAGTTAGAAATGCACCTTATTTACCATTACTTCATTTTATAAAGCTATGAATCCTAATCTCATGATGAAATTCTGGCAAACGTTTGCAGAAGGCTTTCAGACACGGTTATATAGTAAGTGAAAAAATGTTGTGTATTGTTTCTCAGTCAGATTATTGGCACTTGCTTCTCTTTTCAGGTATTTTAAATGGAACCTGTCTTTTGTGGAAAATGCAAGCCCAGAATTTCTGCTCAAAGGGGCAGAGTCCTGGAAAGAAAAATGTTAATTAAAACAGGGGTTTAACAGTAGACATATAGTGGCTTTTTATTATCTTGACACCTTCTGTAGTCATTAACGTAAGCAGACAGAAATGTGTAGGGCTACAATGAGCACTAGTGTCATACATTCCAGTGAAATAAAACGGCTCATCAGCATAGACAGGCTGTGCAAGCCCTCTAAGAGAAGGTGCTGCAGACCTGCACGCTGAGGGCTGCATAACGAGGGCTGGTGTGGAGCTGCTCACCTAACACGAGGCCCCAGGGACACGGACCATGTGCATCTGTGACGCAGGTACAGAGCCACTAATAAGGCAACCGTAGGATGCTTAGGTTTTTCAGCTGTTGTGATTTTACTGCCTTTACTGTGCTGGTAAAGTTGTCGGCGTATTTAATAGATTTTCAGTTTTAATTTCTGGAAGTAGGTCTTTGGGAAAAAAATTGCGGATGAGCAATACTGCAGAGGTCATAAAAATCAGAGAGAAACGTGGGCTCTTTAGTTCCCCAGTACTGAGAATGAGTGAGCATCTCTTAAACCATCCCTCTTGCCTATTTAAAAAAAAAATGCATCAAATGTGACAAAATAAGTGTTTTCCACTGGAAATTATTCAAACTTCTAGGACTATCTGAAATACCTTATGTACAATAGAACTGTTTAATCACTTACATAATTTAAATATTCAAATTGTGCTGCTGCAAACAGTATTCGTCAAGAAAACCTGAACAGTGAGCAGGTTTTGTGGTGCTGTTTTTTTCTTGGTATCCTTTTTGCTCTCTTCTTTTCTTTATTCTTGATGTTAGCAGCAGTAATGAATAGCTTATTTAGAATTTGCTTTAAACTATTTATAATGAGTAACCTCACTAAGCTGAAAAGTAAATTTGTACAAAGATCCAGGTGACATCAGCTTCTGCAAATACACTGGAACAGATCAGTGAACAGGAAGTAATTAAATCCTTTAAGGGAAATAAATCTCATAATTTAATGGCATGAACAAAAAGTTCTCTATTTTATTGAACTCCTTAGTAAGAAATATTTTTATATCATATAATATCCTCACTGAATATAAGATTTAATCAAATGTTGATACATTTAGATTTCTTTTTACATTTGGAAAATCCCTGGATCATAATGAGAGATGTCACTTTGAAATGAAGTTTCCTGAGGTACAAAAATTGTAATTAAGCTTAAATATGAAAAAAGAAAATGAATTTCTAGAAACTATTAGTAGTTCTTGTACTACTGGCAAATTATTTTTAATTCTGCTCTTAAATTTCCTAGACATGTATTTGCACAAAACTCACTGTAAGATAAAGGTTTCGACAAAGAATAGAAAATTGGAACTTGTCTTTTTCAAGGAGTAAATCTTCTTGTATGTGGTATGCTCTTCCTCTTAATATGATTGCATCTCGGGATTTCTAAAATTCTCAAGCACATTTAATTTTCCCCTTTTTATTTCTGTGTAAATTAAGGCAGAGCAACTGCCTCTAGCCACTAGTCCTCTGCTTGCTATCTATGTTGACTGAGGGGCTATTTGAAAGAAACTCTGGACAACCTCTGTGAACTTGTTCAGCCTTGGTTATTGCATGTATGGGCTGATATATGCTTCTGCACTGGAAACGTGTAACCAACACCAGCTCTGTGACTGTAGGATGTGACATTTTGGGTTGTGGTGAAACCTCAGGACATTCCAAAATCCTTCTCTCGTAGCCTGTGTGACCTGAAGGACCCCTTTCTCACAGTGTCAGGCTTTGGAAGTCCGCTTAGCACACAGTCATTGGGAGAACAGTTGCCCCAGCCACATTATTTATAAATTTGGATAGCTTCTATAGTTGAATATTTTTAGCAGTACATTTCTGAACCAGGAGAGCACACAGCAACCTAAAGGAGAAGCTTGAAGCATCTAATGTGGTATTTGATTTAGAGTAAGCCCCTTGCAAAAATGTTATGTCTGTAGATCAATAAGGATTTGATCTGTACAGATCAAATATGTCCACAGATCAATGAGCACAACTGCATTGCACTTAATTAAGATCTGCTTTCAATAGATCACTGAGAGTAAATTATTTATTGCTGGAAGAAGCAGTGTTAGTGGGAGATGCCACTTTCTCTGCTGCTGTGTGATTTCTAGGTAGGGGGAAGCAGAAATCTCTTTGCCATTAGGTATGTGGGAGCTGTGCTTTCATTTTTTTCTCACTTGGGATAGAGTGATGTATTCATATAACCAATAGCAAGGCCAAAACCACAGACTGCTGTACTGGTGACACCAGATTTCAAAATCACATCAAGATAGTGAGTTTCTCAAAACCAGATTTTGACCCTCAATAGTGAGCAACTTTGAATGGAGGTGTTGCTAACTTTTAGCTGCATTTTCCTAGGGAATATATGGGTGTCCCCCTCTGTTTTCTTGCACCACTTGACTGAGTTGCATGGTAAAGTGAGATGTCTATTTGGTTACATAAACTATTTGAACACCCTTAATGTTTGGAAAGCATGTAACTACCCCCTGCCTTCTTCCCCAGTAATCTACTAATTTTGTTTACGACTTTCTGAAATTAACTATTCCTTAGTTATGGGTTAGAGTTAGTGTTTCTGTAACAGTACTTTGCTTGATTCTTTTCAGTCCTCTTGACATCTATTTATTCACCTATATTGGCATATTTAATTATACACAAAAGGAAAAGTTGATTTGAAGGTGAATTTGAGCAAGACACTGAGGTCAAGATGCATAAAAGACTTCAACCGGAAAGGAGGTGACACAATGGCAGTGAAAAAATTAGTTGCCTTTCAGAATTCAGGGCTTTTTCTTGTTCCTGGATTGTCATCTGTTCCATACTGATCATTGCTAGAGCACAAATAGGCAAACAACCTCACCTCAGGCGAATTTCTAAGGTTAGAAATTAAAGACCGCAAGGTGCTTAGACATGATGGTGCTGGAGAACTTACAATAAATTACCATATATCATAGTCTTTTTGCAGTCATTTAAGTAGAGAAATCAATTTTAGCATATTTCATGCTTGAAATCTTCCCTTTGCAGGTATTTCTGATACGTGTACAATTGTGCCTCGGATTGCTGTGCTGTTATTGTGTATTTTTAGATGCAGTGAAGCGTTTCAGCCTCTCTGAAAGAGCCTTGTACAATAATTTCAGTGGTCCGTGTATTTTGAAAGCATTACTTGCCAAGTAAATTGTGCACTGAAGAATCCAAGTGTGGTTTAATAAATGTATATACAGTCAGACAAAAACTTGTCAATATACCCAAAATGCCACAGACCTTGTTTTCCTTTGACCCCAGGAGAATCTTGTGGTGAAAAGGACATGTTCAGTTTGGGTTTTTTTTTGTTTATTTGTGGGTAATTTGTTGTTTGGGGTTTTTGTTGGTGGTGGGGGATTTTTGTGTGTTTGGTTGTTTTTTTTTTTTTTAATTTTATTTTATTACTTCCTCTCTGTCATTCACTTTTCTGGAGAATAAGCAAAGCCTCAAAAATGAGACAGCCTCCTTTTCTTCTCCTCAGTTCTGAAGAATATACTCAATGCAAAGCTGATAGATAATTCAAAGGTATATTCAATCTTCTGTCCTATTTTACAGCTATTTAATCCCCCTTGCAAGGCCAAGAGAACATTATAGATGAGATGTCTAGTGAGTTTTCTGTTTTCCCATAGGCTTCAGTTTTGTGTGAGCAGGGTAAATAGCTTTTCTCTGAACAGATTTATATATAGATTCAGGAGCAGTAAAGGTGCTGGATCTCAGTGTCCAGAGCCAGTCTGAGTTGGTCCTTTCTGCCTCCCATTGCTGCTCCCAGGAGGTGCTAATCTGTGTTAGCCCTGTGGGACTGAAACTTATTCTCTGCCAAGGTCTGTAATATCCCCCAGCCCTTAGGAGGGGCTCAATGTTATGTTCAGGTGCCTGATGTGCTCCTTTACTGTCCCCTCGGTGTTCTCTATAACGCTGCTGCAAAACCAGCTGGCACTCCTCATGTTTGGAAGGGATCCCCTTCTCCCCTTTATTTGCTTCTTGAATTGTGCTTTAAATTACTACATCGATGCAGAGAGAGTTTGAAGTCTGTGCTTCTCCAGTTATACAGTGAATTTCTTTTATCCTGATGAGCTGGTCACCTTCTCGTCTCCCAGAAATGAATAATTTTCTTTCCCCATAGCATATTAAAACTCTTTTAAGCAGCACCCATACCATGATTATAAGGTCTTGTAGAACCCCAACTATCCTAAAACTTTGAAGAATTTTTGTCAGTGCCCTCACAGGACAGATATATGTGATTTGCTTGATTATTGCACTTTGTGAAAATAACCGATAAATGTTTTTGAAACAATCTAATAAAGCTGCCTTACAGATTTTCATATAGCATTCATTGCACTCTCAACCATTGCCAGTTTTCCTTACTGCTGTCCTTGAGGAATAAAAGATATGGATCACCAAATTTTATTAAATAAGTATGCTGAGCCTGGGTTTGGGAGTTTATGTAGCCTGGTTACGGCTTGCCTATAAACAAAACCTTTGAAATATTACCTTACAGTAACTTTATAATGGGACAGCAAATAACATATAGCAGGGCCTGACCTGTAATTGTTTGCACTTCAGGTGCTTAACAAATGAGGTACAGAGCATCTCCCTGACAAATGTTACCCTCTTCTTTTCCTTGGGATGATGACAAGGGTTTTCCATCCCTGGCTGATGACGGATGAAGGATTTGGAAAGACCCTATCTCTCAGCTGGGAAAGGCAATTGCAAACTCAGTTGGCTTCTTTTTGTTTCTTAGGAACAAGTGAATCAAGGCAGGGATTTGGGGGATTCCTGCTTAATCCTTTTCTCAAGGATTCTTTTCTCCTTTTCCTTTGGTTTTTACCCAACAGAACTGACCTATACGTTTTATCTTGTGTCTTGTCTAAGAATCAGAATCCCCACCTCTGCTTACCTGCCACCCTGCATTTCTATAATTACAAACTAGGGTGGGACTGAAGGAAGGGGCAGATGAAAAATGCCCTTCTAGTCCTCAGCAATGCTCAGGTCGTGCCTGAAGACTGAGAATCCTTTGCATTCACTATCCTGATGCTGTGGCTTAACTGCAGGGGGGGGTGTACTTTTATTTCCTCTCACCTTAGACTGTGTGAAAGTCTTTTTTTTTTTAAAAAACAAAAAAAAAAAGAAAGGAAGAGAAAGGGGCTAAAGCACCACCCCACCTCACCAGAAAGCATCGCCAGGGTTAGATGCTTGCCTGTGCAATGTAGGCTGAAATGCTTATCCATGCTTTTGTGATTAGCAGGCTGGATTATTATGTAACCCTGCATCACCGGGGCTCCCTGCTTCAATTCTCTCTCAACCCTCTTTGCATCAAGTTCCCACTGCAATGGAAAGGCCGTGGCCAAATCTCAACTTTAATATCCTTATGTTGACTTAAGTAAGGCTTTACGTGGCCTTGGTTCGTCTTACAGCTCTCATCTGACTTCATCCGACTCTCTAGGGATGTCCTTGTGTTCTGCTAAAGCTGCTATGGATTAGATGGTGAGCCTTGTGAATGAGCGTTTCCTCATTGGAGATTCACATGGAATTCTCCCTCTAGGAAGTGGGGAGGTTTTTCTACAGTTGAAATCAATGGCAAAGCTCTCACTGACTCCAAAGGAAGCAGGATTGGACCCAATAAATTGATTTTTCCATACATTAATCAAATTCTACAATTCGCATACTGCCCGACTTATCCAATTTTTTTTGTTAAATTTAAAACACATTGATGTTTAAGTGCAGTCTCAGAATGACAGTTATTAATGATCTAGTTCAGAACCCATTGAAGCCAAAGGGAATTTTTCATTGACTTCAGTGGGATTTGAATAATTTTCTGAAAATATATTTTGACTGTCTTCTTCTGTGACCTTTCACATACTGCTGAGTATTAGAACCAAGTAATTTTTTGCCTTCTTCCCTCTTGTGGTTTTCACCTCCTACATTCTTCAAATAGTCTATCTCACCATAACATACTTGGGGTTTTAATCACTCAGCAAACCCTACACCCTGCTCAGATACACAAACAGGCACTCATCACCTTCCCCATGTCCCATCAATGCAAAAACATCGATATGCCTAAACTATCTTTATGCAATGCAAATATACAGCCTGTTCCTACACAGCATACCAGAAAGGGAGCAGACCTAACTAATTGTCAGAGGGGACTGATAAATAAGGACGTGTTCCTACTTCCATTATCAGGTGTCACTAGCAACGATTTGGGAAGGGATTGGGTAGGTGAAAGAGTCCCCTTTGGAAGAGTTCTTTTCAGCTGAATTTGCTCCTTGTCTTGTCAGATGTCAAACAGGGAGAAACCAGCCAACGACCTCAATACAGGGTGGAAAACATAGCTAAACAGCAGTTTAAGGAAAAATCTTGTATTCGTGGATCAAAAATGGACTATGAGTAAATAATATGATGCAGAAGGGCACCCCATCCCCTAGTTCTCTCCCCAGGAAAAAGAAAGGCAAATGTTGAATGTCTGGATAGGAGTGAGTCTGTCCTCTGTATCAGGCAGAACCCATGCTAAAAAGAGAGAAATGTGGGCAAATAAACTTTATTGTGAAAGGCTAGGGTGGCATTTATAGAGGGATTTTATCTCACAGATTTGTTGGAGGTTTTTTTAAAGAAATTAAATACAGACAAATGCAAACCTCTGCAGTGGAGCTGGTAATGGGGTATTTTGAATTTCTGCTTGATAGCTTTAAAGAAACAGCTAACATAACAATATAGATAACCCGTTTAGGGGTTAATAACTAGCTAAAATATGGGGGAAAAATAAGTGGGAATAAACGGTCAGCTTGCATGATAAAAGGAACTTAGTGGTATCCAGCTGGTATCTACGCTGTTCAACATATTGATAAATGAACTTAGATATTAGATTGAATAATGAGAGCATTTGGTGACATAAAATTATTCTGGGTAATGAAATCAAAATTTAGGCATAAAGAGTTGCAGAAGAATCTCACAGGATTGAGTGACAGCATGCTAGAGTGGCAGATGAAATTTACTGTCAATAGATGAAAAGGAAAAAAGTAGATGTGGAAACAACTATAATGCACACAGGGATAAAATTTTAACAGATATGGCAAATTTCATTTATAGAGACTAAGGCTGTGTTTTGGATTTGGGGTGCCTCTAGTTAAAGGGACTGTCACTGATTCATATTTAGAAATCACGGGATGTGGAGAAGTCTCTAAAGAAGTATGTGCTGGTTCTTGTTTTAATAGTGAGCAAAATTGACTTTAACCAGCCTTAACAGATGAAGGACACCTTTTACTCCACCTTGTCTTAATGCAGCCTCAGCTGCATATTGTATTCAGGTTGGGGCACTACCTTTGAAGAAAGAAGTGGTTTTGTTGGAGTGAGCCCAGGGGAGAAAAATGAGGATGATTTCAGCTCTAGATAAGATGCTGATCAAACAAAGAAAAGAATGTGTTATCATGGTATCAGGAATTCTTCTAGAATGTCTTTTTTTATAATAGGACAAAGAGGGAATCGGTATTCACTTAAACAATGGATCTTGGCCCCTTGGCTCCTGTACAGCTTGTTAGACACCAGTTTGCATAGATCTAGCTATCAAAATCTTTTCTGCACCAGCACTCAAGGAACTCCTAGTTTCAATATAGTGTGTCCCAGCCTCAGAGATCAGTAAAGCATTACCTGCTTTGTGCCCCCACTTAAGCTTTCGTAGTCTAGAAAGGTCTTCAGATCTGACTGCCACCATTACAGAGATGTGCTGTAGCCTTCATTTTTCTTCAATGAACTTTAAAAGTCCATTTGAAGTTTGATTTCTTGCTCAGGAGTCATCAGAAGCAATATGCATGTGATCAGCCTCCCAGAGAGAAATCTTCTTCTGTAACTGATTTTCTTTTTAGATACTTTCTAAATCTGTTCCTTGCATGTTCATGTCCCCTATTTTCAGCATACTTGACAGAGACTTGAGCAAAACTGTCCCCCGAACTTTGTCCTTGGTTTTCTGGCTCCAGGTGGTGCCTGTAAAAAAATTCCACCTGCACGAGGTGCACACTCCAGGAGGCAAGCACTGTGCCTTGTGCACTGGGTGAAACTACAGAAGTTAAATAAGGATTTTTTTGTGCATTTTTTAAAAGAATGATTAAACAATAAGATATCTATTAACTGTTCACATCCAGTTTGATAAGAATCCCCTTGCCTCCTTGGGGCAGATGAGGTTGCTTTCTTTTGTTTTCTATTTTCAACACCAAAGGCTGAGCTATTGCACCTCAAACTTAAACTAGAATATACAGGAAAGAATTACATTAATCTACTCATAGGTCTATGGGGTAATTTGAAAATGCTTTTTGACTGAGACTAAAAATGAAACTCAGCAAACCTCAAATCTGAATTTTATGAGGAGGTTAAAAACATACAGGAGGACAAGTCTGAACTGAGGAGCAGTAGCATTTGTTCAGTTTTCCCCAGACATGTTAGTAAACATGATGCTGCTTTCTAAGCTCAGTGTGGTGCAAATGCAAAAGACTTGTATCGAATTCTGATTTTAACTCAGTAGAGAAATTTTCTGGTTTTATGAATTTGCAAACATGTTGTTATTTAATAACACATCATGGCTTAATTTGACTGCAGATGTAAAATTTCAAAATGCAAATTAAAGTAATATGCAGTCAAGTTTCCCTCGTTTTCCTGACCAACATGAAACAAACTTGAAATATCTTAGATTAATACATGTGTTTTGAGTTCATTTTGTCTCATGTGCTCTAAAGCAATGATTGACTTTTCCTTGTTGAAATTTCCTAGAAGCTTAGTGGAACTGCTTGTGATTTATCTTGTTTTGAAAGGCAGCAGCAATGTTAACTGTCTTAGCAATTTTCAGAATGGAGCCATATCTATCTAGTCCCAGTATGGCTTTCTGTAGGTGAGAAATAAAACTGCTGTGTGAAAACTCCCTGTGAGATAATACATAGAGCATTACAGCACAGACCAGAGAGTTGAGCTTGGCCTCCTGTGGAACATGAGCAGCCAGTCCATTGCTCAAACCCGCAGACTAGATGTTGGCTACAATTATCTTTGTTAAACTGATGATGTTTTTCTAATGTAAGTGAAATATTTGTAGGCAGTTATCTTGTAACAGCTTTCTGTAAAAAAAAAGATGAGGCAAAGTTAACTTCTTCCCCATGTGAAAAAATCTTCCAAGTTCCCCAGGAATTATTAATTGCTGCGGAATGAGTAGCACTGGACAGATAAAACGCCCATCGCTAAGAAATCCAAACTCTCTTAATCACGGATGTGATTTGCACGTGGCAGTTGAAATTCTGCTGTGAGCTCCTGCTGAGGAGAGAGGGACCAGGAGCTGCCTCTGAGGGCAGAGCTTGGCCCAGTACCTTTATGAAAGAAATCTGATTTGTATGTTTCTTCTTTCTGCAGAGATCAAAGACCGTTTACTCAGCTAAATAGCGAGGGCTAGTGTAGATTTATGGAACCAATTTAGAGAATTAATAAACCACGCCATAAATCTTGTTAAGGTCACACTGTATGTGATTGTGCCTATATGCAGACGTGGAAATTTGGTATCCATCCAAGTGAGAAGACTAACTTTCTTGAGCTTAGTTACAGTAAGTAATTAAATTCATGGCCCTTAAATAATGGATCATTGAAGAGAGTGTTGGGTTTGTGTTGTGTTTTTTTGGTGTTTTTTTTTTTTTTTAACGGAGATTTTTAAATTATGTGCCCAACCCTTCAAAGTACAGGGTCTTTCAACTGCCTTGGACTTCAGTGGGAACTGAAAGTGCTTTGCATCTTGCAGAACTGAGGGCTTTAAGTGGGCCTGAATCAAAACAGCTATGAACCTGGAAAAGCTTGAGACTCGATGCAAATGTTAAACCCTGTGACTCAGACCTGTCTTTAATAGAAACCGATATTTACTGTTTGCATGGTCTTAAAATGTAGTAGCTCGGCAAGTATGGTCTGTACAATAGATTGAAGGAGAACGAATCAAAGAAGAATCATCTCATGAATAGAGAGGTTTAAAATAGATGGTATAAAAATAGCTTGTTACTTAGGAAATTTTCTCATCCTTAAACGTTACAGAGAGCCAGAGACTTGATCTTTAGGGTTTTGGTGGTTTTTTTTTGGTTTTAACTCCCCTTAGGTCAAACCCTGGCCTGATAACTAAGCCGTTCTCTCTGCTGTACAGATATAAATCTGCTTCCACACAGCTTTTGGTTTACTAATTCCCTGTAATTAACCTTTGACATTTTCTATGTATTTGCAGCTTTGTCACTTAAAAAGCATTCTTTCCTCTCCAGACTTCAGGCAACTTGGATGCATGAGGAAAGGGCAGGGATGTGACTGCACACCCGGCCTTTCCTTACCCCGTAGTAACTTATGAACCATTTTCAGCAGTGCTTGACACAAAGCAAGCGGAATGTCTCAAAGATGTGAGGTGTTCTGCTGGCAGACGACCTGCGCCTGGCTCCGTGTTTGCTGCTCTGTGTGTTTCCCCTTGTTCAGCTTATGCAGCAGGTGACAGGGTATTTCATGTGGATGGTTTAGAATCATAGAATCATATAGGTTGGAAGAAACCCTTGGGATCATCAAGTCCAACCATCAGCCCTACTCTACAAGTTCTCCCCTACACCAGATCCCTCAACACCTCATCCAATCTACTCTTAAACACAGTCAGGGATGGGGACTCCACCACCTCCCGGGGCAGCCCATTCCACTGACTGACCACTCTTTCTGTGAAAATTTTTTTCCTGATGTCCAGCCTAACCCTACCCTGCTGCAGCTTGCAGCCATTCCCTCTTGTTCTATCGCTAATTGCCCGTGAGAAGAGACCAGCACCAACCTCCCTACAATGCCCTTTCAAGCAGTTGTAGAGAGTGATGATGTCTCCCCTCAGCCTCCTCTTCCTCAAACTAAACAGTCCCAACTTCCTCAATTGTTCCACGTAAGACTTATTCTCGAGGCCTTTCACTAGATTCGTATCCCTCCTCTGTACTGGCTCCAGCACCTCCAGATCTCTCTTGTGTTGAGGTGCCCAGAACTGGACACAATACTCAAGGTGCGGCCTCACCAGTGCTGAGGACAGGGGGACAATCACCTCCCTACTTCTGCTGGTCACACTATTGTGGGAATAGGTATCTCTGGATCAAATCCATCAGAAGATGGGGGCAGGGCACAACTCTGCAGCTCTGGGGCAACAACCTCTTTTGCTTGGTCGGTGTGTCAGCTGCGGTGGTGAGGTTATCACAGCTCTGGAGAGCTTGTGAGGTTGTTTTTTCCATTACTTAGGGAGCAGCAAAGCTAAGGAGACTTTAGGTATCACATTAATAGTGGTTCTATGTCTTAGCCCTGGTGTCAGGGCTGGCTGAGTTTTTATAAAGTACATGCAAAAAAACCTCCTCTCCTGTATAGCAGGTCTCACCAACTTCATTTTTGTATCCTTCCGGAGAGAACAGCCTCCCTCTAACGAGCCATTTCTAGCTCCAACTCCTAGATTGAAATGCTGCTTTGAATAGGACATGAAAGAGATACGATAGTGTGTAGGAAGAGGAGGAAATACAGTGGGAGGAGAGAGACAGCAGTGGGGCTGTATTGTCATCTGTCTTGATTATTGTTCCAAAAAAAAAAAAAAACCCTCCATGTGTAGTCACCTGCTCTGATGTCATTTAGTCTGAAGACCTAGAGGTCCCAGCCCTGCTGAGAGAGGTTGCTGGGATATTTTTTCTGAGGTTTTTTCTCCCTTCTTCTCTCAGCCTGCCTGTGTGTGGTAAATTCTGCTAGGCCATGAGACATTTGTGAGCTGCAACTGTCAGCCATGGGTAAGGGTAAATATCTGACAAGTCCCTGAAGCTGTTCAGGTGGCTTTTGGGCTCTCAGATGGATTCTGAGCCTCAGTTCCCTTGGTCCCCAGAGAGGCATTGCTTGTGCAGCACAGCAATCCCTGCTTCCAGAGCTAACCAATGTTTACAAAGTTAGTGGACTAAGATGCTAAAGACATCTAAGACCTGTTGAGGGCATTTCATCTGTCTGCCCAGCTGCATATTAATAGGGTGCACTGTAAACTAAGGCTCGCAGCTGAAGGGCAGGCGGCTTAGCTCAATTCTTTCAAACTGCTGTGAATGTAATTACACCTAACAAATCAGCCTTTGAATGATGCCCACCAAAAACGAAGCACACACAGATTTATTGCCTGGTCTGTGTGTGAGAAAGGCAGAGAATGTGATCTGAAAAGGAGAGAATAAAAAATTAAAGGATCCCATACAGTGCAGACTTCTCTCTAGATAACTAAATTGGAAAAGAGCAGCAAGGTTTTAATTTTATTTTAAAGACACCATCAGGTGTTTTGCCTCCCAGAATATGTCATATCAAAGCAGTGGCCACCGAGGAGGTACCCAGTGGGGTGCAGAGCTGCACACTGCAGAAAATGGGAAAGGCACGGTGACAACTCTGTTACTGTCAGTCTTATAGCCTGGTCCCACACGGGAGACCAGCTCTGACTGCATACCTTAAAGTGCAGCACTAAACATATGCGCTTGCTTGCTTCTGACAGGGGAATAACAGTTGCATCACTGACTCCAAGGGTCTGGAGTGATTTATTTTTCCTAGGCATTCCTGATAGGATATTATTATACGTTGGCTTATTTCCAGCAGTCGGGGTGACATCCAGTATTTTAGCGTTACATTCAAAACGCACACTCGTATCAGAAAAAGGTTGCTAGCTCAAAAAAAAGTAAAAAAAAAAAAAAAGTGACATGAAAACCTTACACTTTCTGAATGCTATGCACATACTCATCAACCAGGGATAATTAGGCCCGTTGAAGCCAGTGAATACTGAAAACGTACAGAGGGTTTATTTGTTGCTCTGAAGGGGTGCAATAACAGGTTTGGTTTCTTTCGCTGTTTGCCTGTCAATCATACTTTTAATTACCTAATTGTTAGATCTGTTAACAGCCAAGACTGGTTGACAACTTTAGGGTAAAGGGCCTAATAATTTTACTGTCAACAGTACTCCACTTTTTTCAGTACAAGGAAAGAAAACAAATGCAGCCTTCAACACAAACAAATGGTAAAACCAGCTCCAAAAGCAGCATGAAGCGAACGACAGGCGAGCTGTAGCACACTCAAATGATCAAGCTGCTGTAAGTGGATGAGCATTGTGCATGGAGTTGTCCGGTCTGGAGCTGTTGTTTGCATTTGCCTAAAGTCTGAATCAAACCCTAATTTGTGCTGAGTGTATAGAAAGTTTGAGAAGTTCAGTTTTAGTTAAAAAGAGAGGACTTTTGTGCAGCGGTTTCTACCTGCCTAAAGCTTTTGTTGGCTGTTTTTGTTCCTCCTGACACTTTTTGACGGTAGGAAGGACCAAAATCTTGAGAGCGCTGCGCAAAGTAGGCATGGTTATCGGGAACAAAATAACCATGTGTGATCTTCCTGGAAACTGAACTTGAAATGATGGTGTCTATGACTCGCTACCTGCACAGCTGACAAATGTCTGGGCTATGTTAAAGGGAACTGAGAAACTTCTGAGAAGTTCCCCTGATGCATGCTGAGCTTTCTAGACCAGGGAGTGATTCAGACAAAGAACCTCATTCCAGGACGAGAACGTAACTTTAAAGTAATTTCTTCTTTCTTTCTTAAAGTTATTTCTTCTTTCATACCTGCATATATATCTTGTGGCTAATACATTGACATACTGTTACATGGCTTGTTAGCTACTTACTAATGGGCACGTATTATTGCTGCCTTAGGGTATGGCAGCGTGTAAAGGCCAGAATTATGACGGATGCTTCTCCGTAATCAGCTATGTACAAATATTTTGTAAGGCATAGTCTGGCCTAAAGATATTACACTCTGTTTTAAAAACAATTCATTTTTGTGTTTGCTTTTTATCTCTATCTTAATTTTGTGGGATAAACCCAAAGATTGCTACTTTACTGGGAGACAAATATATCTCCAACTAGAATGGAGCATTTGATATTGCCAAAATTTTACTCGTATCACAGCAGTCACTAGTTCAGTTTTCTCCTTTTGGATCAGTGTTTAGGCTATGGGAGTTTTCATGGCGATGAGGTAATGCTTCTATTTTGTCTTTTATTGATTAACTCTTTTCCCACATTCTTCTGGCAGAGTGCAAAGGTTTGTAAAGCATAGGAGGCTTTGTCTCGAGCTGTTTAGTTAGCAATACTCTTAGTAAACATAGTTACTTTTACTAATTCCCTGGCAAGCTCTTAAATACTGTTACTACAAAACCAACAGCATGAAATACTCTTGTGCAAACTGTATGCCAACCTGTAACTAGTTTCTTCCTCAAATAATGGCCAACACGAATAACTTCACTTTACCCTAGATTTTAGCTCAACCATGGTTACAGATTACCGGTTATACTATTTGCTCATAATACACAAAGAAAATCAAAAGGCATCTGTGCAAAAGGCAGACTAGTCACAGCCTATTTCCTGGCTTGTTTGTAGAGAAGAGGGGCTTAAACCATAATATTTACTTTTAAGGGATGAAAAAATGCTATTCCAGACCTGGTTATCATTAAAGGTTCTGATCCAGGGGTCTTTAAAGCCCATTACTAGACTTTTACTAATTTGAAGAGCTTTAAATCTAAGCAAAGCAGGCAACCTCTGAGGGCTTTTACAGGATCTGGTGGACTGCAAAAAAAGTATTTCACAAAACCTTTATGTGCTACTGCTGTTGACATCCCCACTGACAAGTCCAATGTCATAATTTCACTGTTTCCAGCTGGCATTAGATTTTGGAGCAGAATTATGGCTCTATTCCTCAGTTTGTTCACTCGTCCTGTAGCAGAAATCAACATAACAGAAGCCACCAGGGACAAACTTGAAGTATCCTGGTGCAGTTTGCTGGGATTTATGCAAGTAGATACGATTATCCTTTTCTTTTTTTTCAGTTTTAAACTTGACACACAGAGACAAGTAAATTACTGGGAGTTTTGTTAAATGACCCCAAAATTAACAGTATGCTATTGTTTTTTATCTTTGCTTTTTGCTCTTTTCTCAGTATCTTAAAATGCTTTATACAAATTGCTTACAACTCAGATGACAGCACCTTAGCAAAGCAGAAGGTTACTGTTTTACAGCTCCATTGTGGGTTGAGTGACTGGTACCGGGGTGTCCCTGGGGGGGGACCATGGATCTGTTGCTTATTTTCCATCACAATGAAGTGAACTTTTGTAGGAGCTGGTGTAATGGTGTGATCCAACTCACAGAAATAGACAAGGAAGATTGCTCGTCAGGACAGGGAAAAGAACAAGGGTGACTGGATGCTCAAAGCCTGGCTATTGCCAGTGTCCCAGCTTATTCACTTTGTGCAGGATAAAAGTGCTTGTAAAACTCGTCTGCCTTTGTCTTGATAGATCTGATGTAAATAAACCTGTCCGAAATGGTAGCCAGTGCTCTGTGTATAAATCCCGGGCTTTTCCTTGGTGCCTCATGGCACGTGCCCTGTGCCTTTCCACCTCTGAGTTTGGGAGTTGGCTGGGGAGGCTGGGGGGTCCCCATGCAGCATGTCTGGGGGTGGGAAGGATGGCTCTTTGAGAGGCCAGCAGCTCACAGCAGCCAAGCTCCTGCTCTTTCTGCTACGTGATCCCTCTCCCACTTTTCTCCAGTGATGTCTTGGCCTCTGCTCTGCCAGAGACTCCCATGTTTGGGGTCACTCTGGGTAATTTTAGGTTGAGATGGACTCAACTACAGGAGGCCAGAGTCCTTGCCTTCTCTGTTGCAGAGGACTGAGTGCTGACCCTGGTGTCATGGCTTTGCTGTCCTGCCTGTTCTTACAGCACCAGGCTAAACTCTCTTCATGGAGTTTTTTTGAGTACTTTGGGGTGCATGGAGGTGTGCCCAGCTCTTATCTTTCATCTTGCTCTCCATGGCATGGTGTTTTTGACAAGTTTGTGTCTCGCCTTCTGGATTCCTTTTGCTCCGGCCTCTGGTATGCTTGTTCTGCACTATCAGTTCTTCTAGTTTTGATGTATGTTATTAGCAACTCAGTGCTTTCTGTTCAGAAGCACTTGTAGCTGGGTTTGAGCTGTTTCTCTCAGTGGTCAGCCTTTGTGTTGGAATCATTTGAATTATTCATCCCATGAATGATCTCGTCTGTGTTTAGTGAATCTTTGATGTCTCTAAAGGTAGACATCAATACCAAGACTCTGAGCAATGCATTACAAACATGGATTTCGTTTGCTGATTCCTGGAGCTGAAATATTATTCTCCAGTACCATTCAGTATTTATGAAATGTGTTTGTTCTTATTCACCAGTTATTTTAGATAGTTGGATCCTTTTCTTTTTTTTTTTGTTGTTTGTATTTCAAGCTAGCAGGACATCAAAGTATTAATTTTAAAACAATTTCCTTAGCTTTCCTATTTTTAATAACCATGATCTACTTGGTTATGAACTAATTTTTAACTTCCATGGTTGTACAGGGCTTGAAATTTAGCTCTCCTGTTGTCCCAAGTCCTTTCTTTGTTCTGTGCTTAGTGATGTTTTTGTTGTCTTCCTGTCAACTGCAATCTCATCTTTGCTGTTGGCCTCGCTGGACTGAAGGCTTTGTATACTCTTTGCCAGCTAATAACAGAAGAAGACACCAGGCCTGCCAATTGTGTTTGGCTTCTAGTAAAAATAGCTATATGCAGAGATTCGAGACCTGATTACTTGTTATATCCTGTGTATACAGTTATTTATCTAACTACTAGTCAAGCCAGGACCGATCCATGTCCTCCCAACTCCTTCTTCCTGTAACCTCTGCTCCTTTCCTCTTGGCTAAAAACTACTGCAGCTGAACCCACTCATATCTGGAGGTACAGCAGTATCTGCTACATCTCCTCCTTGATACTTCTGTCAATGTCTGTGATGTGGTTGGGTCATATGTCTCCAGCAAAGGATTAAATACATGGTGCGGGTGACCAGATACGGGAAACTTTCCAGGAGCGTAAAATTAATTAAATATAAATGGGCTGATCTAGAGAGCAGATCACATGCAAAAAGCCTCAGAATTGCAGGGAACTCTAAGACGTGTGGCAAGGAAAGCTGGTACTTACCCCAGAAGTAATTAATCAGGCTGAGGACCTCACAGGAGATCCACCTGAAGGTGGATAATCAAATTCTGTGTACTCTGAAGTAAAGAAACCATCCTACACAATGTAGACTTAAAAAAACCCAGGGTTTTTTTACACAGTCCCATCTCTGAAATAATGCATTTTCAAGACTTTACAAGGGAAGTTGTAGAGCAAAGGGCAGATTTTAGTTGGGTCAGGTTTCTCACAAGCTGGATGTGTTGTACAGTGCTGAATTTGGTTTCCTGCATTGTTTCATACTGTTGTTGTTTTGATTTTATTATCTGCATTATCCTAACACTCTAAAATCCCAATTTATAGGAATCCCACTGTGCTGGGGTTTATACAGACAGAGCAAAAAAAAACAGCTTTGTCTGCTGAGTTTGCTCTCTAAGTGCAAACCAGGAGACCAACATGGTCTGCCTGAGCAGCCGTCATGTAGGATGTGGTTTGTGACCAGAGGAATGCACTATGCAGAATTTTCATAGACTTTTGGACAAAATTCCAGAGATGCACACATCCTTATCATAACTGCATAAGTCTAATGAAATCTGGAACTAATAGTATGTAAGTATTTCCATTCAAGCCGTAAATTAGATGGTCTAGAACTGTAGTATCGTAATAAAGGATGTATTCATAGGTTGATTATTCTTTTTTTTTCTCCTGTCCTCATGGGAGCCGTGTTCAGCCCCCCAGTTGATGTACTCCTAATCTCTGACCGTGCACTCATTACCATAAAACTTACTGCATGCACTTTGAGCATGAAATAAAACAGAAACTTAACACCATGCTCATTTTAGATCCCCATTTCAAGTTGTTTATACAAAAAGGAGGGGAAAAAAAAGGAAGTTGATCTCTTCGTTTTTTCTCTAAGGAAAATTGACAAGCTGCTTTGAAGACTTGCTTTGAGGCTAAGTTATTAGTTTTGCTGTGGTTTTAAGGAAAAGGTGAAGACAGAAGATGAAATTAGATCAGCAACAGGCTAAAAGTCCTTTCCCAGAACACCTGGAGAGGTTAAATAAACTGCATATGGCCCACATTGAATTTACACATTGTTAAGACTTGTGGGAGCCAGGGAAAAAGTAGGTAGACTGCTAACTTGCCATCTTAAGCAAAAAGCAGCTGGAGGAATGATTATTGCAGTTGAGATAAGCATAGCATACAATGAGATACACATCAAGCTTATAAAACACAATTCCTTCATTTCACTAAAATCTCCACGAGCCTAATTATGGTCCTACATGCAAGGTCCTGAAAGCTAACCCACACAAGGTAGGCTTTTTATTTGGTTTTATTGGCAGTGTGGGGAATTTGTTTGGTTTATTTTTTGAGGGGGTGGGCTGGTGGTGGGGGTGCGTTTGTTTGTTTTTTTGCTAAACTACAAATGCCCTGACTCCCTATGGGCTTGCAACAACATCAGAGTTTGCTGATGCCCTGAAATAAATGGCAATCATGGTATGCTTTCACTCAAGTATTCAGGGTATCAAGGTTGGTTCATTGAAGCACCATTTGATGCTATACACTGACAATGTGCTTTTGTTTGTAACAATCTCTGAAGCCACAATCCTCGCCCTTCTAGTGTTAATCCAAGATCTTGGCTTGCTTTCAGGCTATAGAATTAACTGGGAAAAGTTGGAACTGCTTGAGATCTCCCAGCTGTCTTGCACAACGGCTTTTCTTCCAATGCAACTCCTGAAGGCAGTCAGAAGCAATTAAATGTTTGAGGGATGAAATACTAAGGAATTTTGAAGAACTCACAGATGAATTTAAAATCCACTGTCCTTCAAATGGCAGAAGAAAACAGATGGTAGCAAGTGATTTATGTTTTTCTTCTGGGAAAAATTAAGAGTCACATTTTACTTAAGTATTTTTGTATTTTTCAAGTAGGTTAGTTCTCTCCATACTGTACTCTGGGGGGATTATTTTGAACTAATTTTTGAGAAAGTATAGACTCCCTACTGCTAGGAATAGTTGCTGAACCTGCAGAGCTTTTACTGTTCTGTTGTTGTGCATCGGGTCCTTCACTGATCCCACCAAACCTGTAACAACAGCAACATGGTAAGTGGGTCAAAAGACCAATAAAACAGATACTTACTTTGAAATCCTGGGATCCTCATCTATGCAGTGAAGCCCTCAACTGTTCTGGCTGATAGATTACATCTGACCCCTTGCAGAACTTTGAGAGTCATTTATCCATAGGGCAGGTTGCCAGCATTTATAGCAACAACTGATTGAAGAGAATACCTTTATTTTGGGTTGTGTCTTAAAATTCTCAGCTATATAAATATAGGTACATCTGAAACACTAATTGATCTTTGGTCTATAAATACATGATATGTATGCAGATCTAAGACTGTCCTGACTTTGGCCATCCTGTGCTCAATGAACAGAAAAGGTATTTTTGACTTCTGTAGATGCTTCTGAAACTTATTATGAAGATTAGGAGTGGGAAGTTTTGGCAAGCAAGCTCATGATTTTGTTCTGTGTGGCCAGGTTAGCCCTTAAGTATGCATGTCTGACAACAGGTTATGTAAATGAGAATGTTTTTCTGTTGAACTCAAGGCAATAGAAGGAAGGCAGTAAACAGACATGTGGTGGCTCATGTCATATCTTTGTGCCTGAATACTAAAAGACATTGGAAAATCAGCCAGACATAAAGATTGCTACGTGAATGATATGTGGAGAAGAGAATGCCAGTGAAGTTCATTCAAGAACCCCTACAAGGACAGAAGGTCTGTTGTGTTAGACACCACACCAACACCTGGCCAAGTAGAGCGACAATCCAAAAGGTTTTCACTCTGAAGAGTTAAGGGACACAAAAAATGATAGCAGAAGTAAGCACTCTGAAATGATGCAGCCGAATGCAAAATTCTACATTGATGAACAGGGAATGTAGGACACATTTAAAAAGTGGAGACCATTTCCATGAATGCAATGACATGAAAAGGGCTTTAGGATAATAACAGAAACCAAGGTAATCCTGGACTCCCAAATAGACTCTGGCTTTTAAAATGGTAAATATGATTAGTGGCTGTGTAAGGAGTAGGGAGATAGGGAGACGTGGCAAAGATAGAAATAACATTTATGATAGAGCTACCAGAATGAGTTGAGGACTTTGAAAGATCTTTTGATCTTTTTGAGAGCAATGAGAATGATTTTTTTTTATTTTATTTTTTTTTTACCAGTGCAACAGAAGGATAGATGAGATGATCACAGCTACTATTTGTGGCTTTAACCCTACTAATAGGCTTCTTAAGGACACAACCCTCTGGATACCCAATCTGGTGCATTTTGCATTTTATATGATTAGATAGTGTCTATGCACTAGGGAATTCTTGGACAGTGCTGGAGTGGATTAAGGTATGTATTCTTGCACAAGACTTCACTCTTACATCTCATTTTTCAGTTTGATAAGGAGATGCCAATACCTGAGCTTTGTGGGGAGGTTAAATCTGGATTTGATCTTTGAAGTTTCAACTTTTCTCAACTCTGTATGGAATAGAGTGTCAATTCTGATGGTCTAGTTCCTTACACAAAATCAGTGGTAGCTAGAACTTTGTTAAGTTCTCAAAAGAAGCACGTAAAAAAAATTCTCGAAAGTCAAAGCTTTCTATTGTGTTTCCAGATAGAATAATAGATGAAAGCTAGGAAGATATGCCAAGTAATTCCAAAATCAACTTTAAAGCACACGATCATGTCTTGGCAATCTGAAAGCAGTGTGTGGAGAAGAGAAAAGGGTTGGCAGAGGAATGAAGAAAAGAAGTATTCTACAAAAAAAGAAATGGCATGTCTTGGCAGTGAGACAATGTTTGCTAACCTGTTGAAGGGTTCAGTCGTAAAAGAACTGTGTTCATGAGAACTGAAATAGAGCAGAAACCATTTACCACTTGATGTTTTAAAGCAAACTGCCAAATAAAATTCTGAAAGGTTTCACTTTGCAGATCAACTAGACCTTATCATGTGATAACATAGCAGGAAAATCTGTGCTCTCACTAGGTTCCTTAATAATGCATCTGAGAAGACAAGTCACATTCTGCTCACAGCTACGGTGGAGTAAGCCATAATATATGTGCTGAATTCATATTTCCTTAGGCATAGCTGAGAAAATGAGGTAGTCCAAAAGGTGCAGAAAGAGTAAAATCAGTCATTTGGGTGATAAATTAGAACTATAAACCAGGTGTCGGATGTTGAGCAGGGCAAGTACCAATCTGTGATTGATTTTAAAAGTGCAAGGGATATAGTTTAAATCTGGTGTTGCACATCAACATCATCAGTGTTTGTTTCTTCAGACATAGAAAAAACACTGCCACCTCTTCATCTGACTTTCTAGATCAACTTTTATACAAATATATTGCATGCAGTTAGACAAGTTCAAGAGAAAAAGGATTCTCAGATGTAGCAGCAAGCATGGGGAAAACTAACCGAAACACTTCTAGAATCACCATGTAAAGAAATGTGTGGGGAAGGTTAGGCTCTAGTAACCTGAAGAAGACCTGACACTGTGGGTGACCCTGGCTGTGGCTATCTTGTGCAGACTTGTGTCTTGGCACGACCGTCGGGCAGTGCCACTGCTTTTCTGCAAGCACAGGCAAGAATGCCAAAACACGTGAATGGCCACCTCTGATAGAATTTTAAAAATTATTATTTAGACTGAGGTTTTACTAATCAAGCAGAGAGCAGCTGAACTTTACTCACCCAGACAGAAGCCCTCTTACCCCTTTCCAACGACAGATAACCCTGCTCTTTGCTCACCCAAGTGGATGTGCAGGCAGCAAAGCTGTGTTTGGATACACAGGGGGTTTGTTCAGCTTGAAAGATCCCTGTGTTTGTACTTAGCAATTAACTTTGCTGTTATCTGTCTTCAGTGTAACAGCTCTGCTGCAAGTGCTCCTCGGGAGGGCTGTGCCTCGAGTACACAGCTGAGGATGTAAGTGGGATGTATACAGCAAGGCTGCCTCGTATGGATTGGTTTGGGTATGCAAGGTGTTTCTTGAATGACTCGCGTTTTCTGAGTAGCAGCTCCCATTATCCGGCGACAAAAGAAGGGTTAAAGTAAGCCCTTTCTCAGCTCCCCTCCTCTCTCCCCCATGCCAAACGCACACACTCTCAACAAAATCTCTAAATCATGCTCTCTTCCCTGAGCTCCAAGACTGTGAGTTACACATAGGACCTCTGTAGCCGCACAGTGCCACACTATTCTGAACGAGATGCTGAAGGCACTTGAGTTTCTTTTACTCTCTCCCCTCCCCTCCGCCCCAGATTTAACCTAGTTTTATGGCATGAACAGCCCCAAAGAAAGTTGGAGAGAAAAGAGATGAAGGCCAGAGAGCAGAGGAGGACCAATGAAAGAAGCAGTAACCATTCTGTCATTCCTTTGGAGAGCAACACTAGACACCTTTAAATGCAGAGAGTGTCCTCTGCCTTTTTGCCAAAGCCCTTTTATCTGTGTGAATAAAAAGGGAGGCAGGTCAGCCTAGTTTCTGTTGCCAAATAAAAGCATGAATAAATTAGGCTATTCTTAGTAGGCAAGTGAAAGGGAGAGGGGGGGGAAAAAGTCAGTATCTATTTCTAAAGCAATTTCATATTCTGCCCCAACTGTTTGCACATGATAGAAAGGGGCTGGAGCTGCCTACTATTATGATTAGTACTATTGTTATCGCTGAAGGGCCTCATTGTTCTAGAAGATGTTAGGTTTGCACGATTCACAATCCGTCTCTATTCATCCAGGAAAGGTTAGGAGAGAGGATCTGATATTCTGCAAAGGGTTTTCCCCCCACTCCCTCCCCCTGCCTTCTCCTTTACTGGCTTAAGGCAGAAAGCAGGCAGAAGGTCTCCTATTAACTAGAATTAGGAAACAGGGATCTAGGTGCCTGGGAACAGCCGCTCCGTAGCTCTAATCCCAGTGAGGACCTTAATTGTATCTGGTTTAACAGTTATTCATGCAGTTTTACTGCAGGCAGGCACGGTGATTAGGGACATTGGTTGGAAAAATCTGTTCATTAGCCTAATAAAGGCTGCCTAAGCCTGCTTGTTCAGCCACTAATAATCCAACTATTAGTGCCATGCTAGATGCTGTGGTATTAATATGTGTAGTTTACTAGTGTCACAACGGCAATATGGGTCAGTTTAGTTGTTCCTTGGTTTCACAGTCAGGTCCTGGTGCAGGAGAAAGAAATGAATGAGTGGAAGACTCTGACAAAACACATCACACAATATAGCGAACCCCCAATATGTTTTCTTCAGCAATTCAGAGAGAGCCCAGGAGCCCTAGGAACAGGGTTGTTTGAGGACAAGAAAGTCAGCCCCTTCCAGCGATAGATGCTCTTGAAAAGCAGTTTATTTTTTCATAGGTGGTTCACTCCTTTTCTTCCCAGACGAGCTTTGGCTGTGTATCAAATATTAACAGAGGGTAATTGTTGGGGAGGAGGGACCTTTGCCGTCCTCACAGCATCGCGCGGTACGTAGGCACACACACCTCCTGGCATGTGCCGAGACCAACACCCAGCTTGGGAATGGCCAGGTTGTCTTTGGAGGAGGAGAGAAGGATGTATAATTGTCTCTTTCGCTGCTTCCTTGACTTCCCTCAGCTGACCTAAACTTTTCCTTTCCTGAAAGAAGGATGTAAAAATACTGCTCACACTTTAGGGGATTCAGCCACTTTAAGCATAATCCTTGTGTTGCTAATTAGAGTGCCAGGGGCTTCTTCTGTAATAAAATCCCATCATTCATCTTTCTCTTTTATTTATAGGAAGGATTTGTTGCATTTTCCAGTGGAAGATGAAAATGACACTGAAGTAATATTATAAATAAATTGTTGCCAGGTATTTTTCTGTAGAAGCTCTTTCTAAAGATTTTAATGATAGATTAGAAAATTGAGAGGTGGGTTATTGCTTTTTCTCTCTATAGCTGATCTTTCACCTGTTTGTATTCAATACCTTTCCCTGTGACACATTGTATATGATCAAAATCTGCCTTGGCTTTGAACCAGACTGTATTCATAACTCCAAGCAGGTTACAGAATTAACTGTTGTGTGTGTCTGTTAATAGCAGTGGCACCTGTGATAAAATGGAAAAGAAACCCGAACCTGCCACCAGACAGGTAGGTGTCCTGTTGTTACCTGTAGCTACCCATCCAAATCCAAAGGATATTCACAGAACTATCCCCTGATAAATACCATTAAAACACAAATGGCAAACCCAAAACCATTCAAATGGAGAAAAAAAAGTACTCATTTGTCTTTGCTGCCCTCCTCCAAACCCAGAAAAAAATGACAAATTCCCTCCCACAAAATACAAGAGCCAAATTCTGTCTTTCCAGAGTTCTGGGCTGTCTATGTAGGAATGATATTGCATAAATACAAAAGAAGTCAGCTATTGCTGAAGTACCCTTAGAACAGATATATATCTTAATGCATCTGTTTTCAGCAGATTGTTCTAGGTGTGTATTTTAATTGCAATTTCTGTATGCCCGCTTGTAAAAGGATATAATTTAATCCATTTGATCAGTATTTTGGGGCTTTCACGTCAATGCTATTTGCTATGTTTTTTGATAGTATTGCATTTGAACTGTTTGTTTAGTGAGGTTAAGAGATGAGACTGTACCAGGTGGGCATGTATTTTTCACTGCAGTGTCCATGCACAAACACCTACATCTGGGATGCTGGTGCTGCGCTAAGTGGTACTACACATTTCATAAATTTCAGTCAAGTGAATAAGTGTATTTTTCATGCTCCTGTGATCATCAGCTTTATCTCTGTGTTCAGAAACACTGCTCCCAGAACTGCTGCTGCAGATCCCACGTAGATTAAGGCAGCAGTAAGGGGGGTACTTTTTCTTCCCCTGAATATGTTGGCTTGAAAAATGGGTGAACAATATTCGCTTGTGAAAAATAATAACGAGAGGTCATATGACTGATGTCCTCTAATGTTTAAGGCTGGAATTCTCAATATTATAGCCTAAAAGCTGGACTATTTCTAAGACTTCACTGGGAAACATCCCAGGTGCTTGTAATTCAGAAATGACAGATTTTATCTTTTTAAGTAATTGTAGTAGTTTGGAAAATATTATTATTAAAATAAATTCCACCTCCCTACAGAACTAGAGACAGGCAGTTGTTTAATAAGCTCCAGGAGTAGAAATAGCTTGTCTTCATATGATTCCTGCTGTGTCTCCCTGCCTGGGAGGGGTGCTTTCTATTTTAATACAGTATAAGATATTTTATGTAACTTTATTTGAAGTAATCAGACTTGTTTTGATATGCTGAAGAGAAAAGCTGTTAAGGAAACTGATTCTGAGTACGGAATACCTTTAAAAAGTCCTGGATGTTGGCTATTACCACATTTTATTATAATAATTTTATTATTATCATATAAGCTTTTACTCCTTGACATCTAGTTCTATATCTGTCAGACTCATTTTTTTATTTTATTTTACTTTTAAATCATCAATGATAGACATAGCAATATGTGATAGAACAGTTCTAGGAGTCCAGAAATAAGACTGATCCCATTTTTAAATAAAAGTAACATGAAAATATTGCTACAGATGCTCTTGCGTTGGGAGTAATTCTGTAATGAAAACATAAAAGACAGGGCTTTTGTACTCTATTTCTAACAAACACTGACAGTGTTTGTGAAAAGTTTAGCAAGGAAAATGAACTTTTCATTACTAGCTTCCAGAATCTGTAAAATTATTATAATGCCACTTCCAGTCTCCAGAGGATCTCACATGATTGAACTATCTTAGGACATCTGGAAGAAAAGCTCATAGGAGCAACTTTTTTACTGGCCACCTCTTTTGCAGATCAAATATTTATTTAATGAACAAATCGATTTGTTTACTACTTCATGTATTTTGGAGGATATACCTTAAATGTAGGAATGCAAGAATTGCATAGGACAGCCCTGAGTGGTTTTCAGCAAAGTGAAAAATAATTGCTCGATTAATGTGCTCAGAGGAATTACAGTGAGGAACTTTTTTTTTGCTGAGGTATAGCTAGTCCTTTGCCATAAAAACTGTAAACCCATCAATGAATTCAAGTGAGCACGGATACAATTTTTCCATTGCATATTGGAATCTGACAACACGTTATACCTTCTCAGGGGTCACGCAGTAAAGGAAGGGGCCCAGCTGTTAAATCATGCAAGCAGAACTTCCCTTAGCACCTAAACTGTTGCTAATGATCAACAACCTGTTGTATTAGAGCCTTCATTTGGAAACATCGCAATAAGTACAGTGACAGAAATAAGTGACCACAGAAACATGTGATGGAGAAGACAAATTGCCAGTTCTTGAAGACAGTACAGTAGAATGAACCATAACTCATTTTATTTCAAGCCTATGTTTATAGGGATGTAGGCTAACATAAAGCAGCTAGAATGCAAGGATATGCATAAGTTTTGTAGATGTCACAGTTATGTAGATTATATACCTATATGGACTGTGACAATGGAAGAGGATGGTTCTTACCTCCCTGTAGTTCTTCAGTAAATAACCTCGATGTTGGCCAGCAAAACTGAGGTGCTCACAGTGCCTATATTAGAAGAGACATCATGAACGTGGATATTCAAGTATTAAGGAAAGGAAACCTAGTGCAGGGCTAGTTGCCAACTGAGAACTGAAAAATCTGGAAAGCCCTGGAATCATCTTTCAGTTGCGTTGCATACGTGTCTGTCAGATGTTACTCTGAGAAGGTGCAATTTAACTCACTTCAGCAGCAATAGATGCATTCAAGGGAAGCTCAGTGCAAACTCGTAATTCATGCTACCAATAGTTCAAGAAAAGATAATTCAGTCTAGACTTCGGTACAGTTTTAATTGGATTCCAAGGATTTTAGATAAGCTTATGGCTGGAAGCCTAATTCTAAGAACCTTTAAGGAGCAGGAAATGGTAACTTTTATTTCAACACCTGCTAAAGAATGCCTATGGATATGTCGAAAAATTAAGTTCCACATGTGCCTTTCACATACACCTGTGTTGAAAAAGGAAGAAATCCAATTGCTGCCTAATGTGTTGCTTTCGATCACTTGGAAATGTATGGCAGTCCAGAGGGTTTTCTGAGGTGTTTCCTCTCCACCTTACTGCTTGCTTTGCCATAGTGCTTATTTTAAATTCAGGCCTTGAAGTAAAAAGACAGAAATCAGAGTCATTTGTGGTAACTTATCCTGTGGCCCTATTCTGCCTCTAATAAATGAGTGAGGGATGGACATTTATTTTACCTGCTGGTAGCTTAAGACTGGCTGTTATTTCATTGTAGATTAAACCTTCCTGGTTTTCCACACATCACCAGTATTTATCTCCTCCAATATATAAGGACACCGCTATCTAGAGCAAGGAATGTAATTTGCAGCAGGCTGCTGAAAGAGCAGACAAACAGTGAGTTACTGTGAAGGACTGCGCTATCTGATGGTGAGAACGTTGGATGGGGATTCATGAGACTCGTCGTCTATTCTCAGCTCTGCCCTGTGCCTCTTGAATGACCTTCAGCAAGTCACTTTCTCTCTTTTGTCACAGCTATCATTTTACCTGTTAAAATGTGATAATGAAACACTCTTTTCTTTTTTTTTTTTTTAATATAAACTGCTAGGTGCTGATGAACACCACTGACGAAAAGTACCGTACAAAAGCTAAGTGGCATTGAATATTTGATTGCATTTGGCTTCATTGAATCATGACCAATAATAAAGACACTTACCAGCAAGTAGATTTATTTGTCCAGTAGATATTATTATATAACTATCACATTTTTCTATTTGTCTGCCTTTTTTAGGCTCTAAAATGGTTCTTTGCAGATGACACTGATTTTGCTTTCTGCTGTAATTTCTCAAAGAAGCTAAAATGGCAAAATCTTTTCATGGGCATTTACCCTGTTTGCTGACCTTGGAGTGAATGGAGCTCAAGATGTCTATTCTGATTAGCTAATTTAAGATTATTTTGTAGTAGGCTGAGAAGTCCAAAAGACTTGTATTTAGGTGAAATTTCTTGTGCTTGTGCAAACACAAGGTATACCTGATCCATCTGGGAGGGAGAGCAGTGCTGTCCCCATAGGCTGAAGGAAGCAGAGGTGGCTGAGGTGCTCTTGGGGAGACTCTTGCTTAGGAATTGTAGGCAGTTTCTAACGTGCCTTTCTGTTTCTATATGATCATGCAAGGGCCTGCTGGTCTAGAAAAAAGTAATGCAGCTTACATGCTTTGCCAGAAATCTGTGCTGAAATAAATGTAACTAAAATTTAGGGGAATACTATAGGCATTTTAGAAGACCAAGGCAGCAAGCAAACAGACCAAGGATCCATCATGCTGCTAAACAAAAAGATTGCTACTAATCTCAAAGGCTTTTTGTTTCTAAAGGACACTATCCTGGTGCAATTTTCCTCTGGCATTTAGTTTAATTTTGTGCTCAGCTTCTCAGCTGTGGGTACATTGAGACTCTTCTTTTTTTTTTCCTAACAGTATATGAAGGTTTAGTAAAATTCAGCCCTAAAATATCAGCTACCTGGTAGTGTTTCTTAATACTAACCTATCTATTTTCATTACTAAGGTACTATGATTATTTTGTTGGGGGATTTTTTTCAGAAACCCTGAAAACAAAAATTTTCATGTGTACTTATTTGGTGTAAAGTTTGTACTCTATTACTTTTAGTTCACTTGCTGAACTATGAAGTTCATATATCCCTTCAAATTTGCTATAAAACAGTGTTTTATATGTCTTTATTTCTCTGCAGCTGGTACCTTGAAATTCTGCATCCTATCTCTTGACTGAGTTGTCATAAGGTTAATTGATGGCTCTTGAACATGATACAGTAGGTATATACAGACTCCTTAATCATGGTCAATCGCTAAGACTGTCCTGAAAAAGGTGCAATAGCTTTAAAATTACAAAGTTATAAACCTGACAAGAAAGAGATATTCAAAAGCTCAAATAGGGAGTAGGTGCCCTGTTTCCAGTGGCAGGTAGATGTCTATCACTCATGGCTTTAAATATCATCTTTCCATCTTAGAAATAAAGATTGTCCTAGGGGATCTGTATTTTAGTGATTCTGTCATAGAAAAGATGAACTTGCCTCCATAGTTATGCAGTGTGCTGCAAGAACTGAAGAAACAAAGACAATTGATATAATAAAAATAGTGAACCAATAAAATATGAGCCTCTGTTAATGCTGGCTGAACCATCAGAAACAGAAAATTCCATAAAATGTACTCATGTGTCTATATGCTTGAAAGCTGTGGTTTAAAAATATTTCCCACCTCTGGCTAAATGATAAAAATTACCAGGATTGAAAACTGTCTTATTTCCTGCCTTTCAAAGATAGAGTATCCTTATAGCACAAAGGGAATTTTAATTCAAACTCTATTCTTTCAGGTTTTACCTCTGTCAAGAAAGAAAAAGAAATTGTACATTTGTTCCCCAGAGCATGACAGCATGAATTTTGTTCCCTAAGTTTATTGCTTATCAACATGTAAAGATGAAATTGTCTCCCTGAAAGTCTAGCCTGGAGCAGAGAGAATTCAGTAAATGAATGACAACGGGACACCTAATTCCCCTTGGGCTTCTCTCAGCTTTTGTTGTTTTGATTTAATTTCCTAGCTTTGGAGACATTCATTCAGAAGATGAACTCCTTTGCTTCTGTACTTCCCCATAAACGTTCTTATTTGCTTTGTAATCCAAACCAGCCAGTGAACTTTATAACAAGGAAGAACACAAATTTAATAGAGTGATTCATCCTCAGCTGAGTTATAGACTTGAAGTCATTGCTAAAAGGTATTATTTTTAACAACTACTATCATGCATTTGCATTATAGTAACAACTGAAAACTGTCCAAGATTGGGATGCCACTGAACTAAGGCTCCTTTAAATGCCTGAAAAGAGATGATCTCTGTCCCCAGACGCTGGCAAACTAATATACTGATTAAATATGATACTGAAAAATGCTGGCCATAAGGCTGATTTTAAAGAAAAGGAATTTCTGGAGTTCTCACTTAGTTACACAACTTACTACATGCCTGTCATATCTTGTTTTGGGATGTTATATATAAATTTTAAGTAATATGCATTGGGTTTTTTTCTGTTTAAATTTGCGGGTTTGTTTAGAGGCCGTACTAATTTTGTGGAAAAGGATAAAAAGAAGAGATATTTGGATTATTTGAAATAAGCATGCACGGAATTTCTTGAACACGTGCTACAGCTTTCAGAGAGACCTTCTGGAGAAGAACGTACTATACAGCTATAAACATTTATATCTATGCGTATCTATGTTATACCAGCTGACTTCTGTGTTCACTCCAGCTTCCATTTAGGTCTTTGTTACGTTAAATTCCCAGGCTCTCTTCCATGAGTGACTTGAGGGTTTCAGAGACATGCATGGGCTACAGCTTGGGAGTCCCCAGGACAGTGGTGGGCGCTAGTGCTGGCTGTCCCCTTCTCAAGGGCAGAGTGTGGGGCTTATCCCTGCACCGCTCCCTGTGTTCCTGCAGCCCTCACTCCCCAACACTCTGACCTTGATGCCACAGCGTTCGTGTGACTGTGCATACGCAGGCTCGCACCAGGAAAGTCATAGCTGCCTGTAGGTCACTTTCCTTCACCTCCTTTTCCACGGGGGGGGAACTGAAGCTGGATGAAGCTGAGCATTAGCCAGCAAACAGACTACTCTGCTGTTCTCACTTTTAGACGTGCTATTTCTTTAACCTTCTTGCTCTGAGCTGAGAACATTTTATGAAATAGTCATATTTTTTCTCTAGAGCCTCTTTTGTTTACTTTTCACTCTCAAACTAGTGTTATAAGGAGCTGAACTGATATCTGCCACAATTTCCATACCTCAACAGAAGAGATTCACTTGGAGCAGAATGCAGCAAAGAAAACATCTTGGCTTTATTATTCAACCAACTAAAGTTAATCTCTTGATTAAAATAGCCCTGAAAGAATATGTAATTAATTTCTCTAATAGCTCTTCCCCCAAGACCTGCCTGATTCCTCTGTTCTTCTCTCCCCCAAAGCCTTCCTTGTAGATATGGTCACAAAGCGCCTCACTTGTGGGGTGTCTGTGGCACAGATGACGTGACTGCTCTGACAGGTCCCATTATCATGAGGCAGCTGCCAGCCCCAATTAACCTCCAAGAGATAAGGACTTAAATTAGTACAAGTTGACAGATACCCAGTAATGGGAGGAGGGCAATGGTTTCGGTTTATATATTGTTAGGTTGTGACCTACCATATATTACTGGCTGAATGATCTGGCCTCACAGAGGCGGTACATGGTAATACACCCTCAGCAGTTACCTGCTGCAGATGGTCACCCTGGCATGGGGTAAGAGCAAGAGGGACAGGGGCTCTCCACCCGCATTGGGCTAGCTAGGAAGGGTTCAACGACACTGTGTGTAGAAATAGGTTTGCCAGGTGGTTTTGAGAAGAAGGACAGTGCTGTCACCACATGGATGGTAGTAAGATGATGCTGAGAGTCTCCAACCACTTGGAAACTTCTTGGAATTGGTTGTAGTCGTCTGTGATGTTCTGTTGTTCTTACCAATAGCTCTCCCTCTCCTAAGAATTGTGTTATTCAAGAAAAATTTAATTTCCTGTCATTGGCTGGAAATGCAAATATTCATGATGGTAGATTGCAGATATTCCTGCATGGGGGAGTGGTCATGCTTCTTCCATAAAGGTCAATGAAACAGTCAGAGTTGATGTTGTTACAGACTTGGTTTCAGCAAGCAAACAACAATACTACTTTTGAAAGAAAATATAAGGAATTCTTATTGGTTTTTTAAATCCTAACTTACTCCATTTAAAATCAGCTAAAAGAGTAAACAGAAATAGTTCTGTCACTAACATTAGCTCATATTTGAAAACAAACTTTGTTAAATTTAGATATTAATGAAGTGCAATAAACTAAAAAGACTAGAAATTTGAATACAGAGCATTCAAATATGTATATGTATATAAGATAAGAAGGTGAATCTATTACAGCAGTGACAGTCTTAGAGCTTCTCTCCCTTTATTTTTATTAAATCTGTCTAATTTTGAGCTGGAAATGCACAGTTTTTAAAGTGGATTATATGGTACAGCTGTTAGCCATAGCAAGGCACAGAGCTACGACTCAGACTGCTCCTCTTCCACAGTGGTCCATCAGAGACTTATCCAGCAGTAAAAACTCAAGTCCGTCATATTGATCTTTGAATAACTGTCAATCAAAATTAAACTGGGAAATGAGCGTCTGAATTGCATCTAAATATCTGAATAAAGTAAGTTAAGCTGCTTAATGCTGACATAGATATTATAGGAGGATGTTGGGTTCTTGCTGCAGTAGACTGCAGAGCACAAAGAGGAAGTTTAGTTCTTTTGAGCTGCTCTGTCACCAGCTGTAGTTCTTGTTTCACTACTCAGCAAGCCTGTGGCTTTCTCTCTCCAAATTATATGTTTCTTACTCAGTTTTCTCTTTGCTTTAAAAATCAGGGTTTTCCATTATCATGTTGAATAACTGGACTTGTCATTTTGTCTTTACTTTTGGCTACTTAGAATAATTTTAGCAAACCTCCATCTGCAAACAAAAGAGCTAAAGAAAGTTCATCATCCTCTTCATGTAGAAGCATATACTTTGCTTGCTCATTTATTTTCAGTACAAGCTCTGGATCATCAAATTGACATATAGTAATTGGCTATTATTTTCTTCCATCTTCTGAAAATTGGCTTTTCTTCAGTATCAGTTGTGGTCTTTTTACAAAATAATAATCAAACAGCCTCAGCTTGAGATGTATGTGATCATTACACCAGGAAATCAGAATTATGACATTGCATATCCAGCTTTCGGACATGGCCGCTGCTTTTGAGACATTGCTTCTATCTATCTTTGTAATACTACCATGATGATACCTGTATAAACTACAAAATCTTTATGTGAATCTGCCATCACTACTGCAAAAAGTTATGTTTCCCACTTCTCAGGGATGAGCTGTTACTGTGTATCATTCATTAGGCAATTTTGAAATTGTGTTTTTGGATCATAAAGCTATCTGTTGAGATAAGACAATATTGTAATCTTCATGGAGATGTGCCTCCTTTCTCCACCGAGGTTCTGTGTTCTGGCATTCCAAATTGAGGCAGGACCCCAAGAGCTTTTCACTAAACCAAGAATTTGCTTTCTATACAGCAGCATGTGACTGCTGAGATAAAAATACCTAATTGACTAAGTCCTTGAGGCTTCTAGTGCCCAGTCTATAGCAGTCCTACTTGATCTCCATATGTAGTTTTCTTTCTATATGAATTTAACCTTGTTTCCAGTTTAAATCAATGCCTTATTGTCCTATAGTTTTATAATATTTTATCTGAAGGAAAGAATAACTCCTTCCGGGAGGTATTTTCTTGGTAGGACTGTGAAAATGAGACATAATTCAGGTATGCTGAAAACAATCGTTGGAGCTAAGGCAATGTCAAAATGGAAACTCATGAATTCTGCAGTTTATTTATGTTCAAGTGGTCTCTATGGGCAGAAAGAAATGGCCTGAGTGCACAGTCCCAGATTTAACTTTTATAAAACCAAACCACAAAGCACAAACCCAGTGCACTGTTTCAGACTTCAGGGTTTTGCCTCTAACCCTGCAAAGCATTTCGCCCTGTAGTCTCTGATCATCTTTTCTGGGCCAAAATTGAAAGTCTGGTTATTTTCTCATCCTCCTCGGTCAATGTTGCTATCAATAGTTTACTCCTTCCTTTCCTTTTTTTCTGTTTTTAAGGTTCATTCCTCCTGTGAATCTGTGGAGTCTATGTTCAATATCTTACTAGCCCCAATTGCATTTCTGTCAGTTGGCTAGTATCAATTGCACATGCAGCAAAGATGCATGAAGACCAGAGGGAATGATGTTTAATTGACTGCAGTCTATCAGATCTGAGTAGTTACTTGTGATTGTGTTCACTAGAAAATGTTGAAGTTGGACAAAAAGTTCCTGAATTTCCAGGGGGATAAATTTCTGCAAAAAGGCAGATAAGGGCAGAGGAAGTTAATTGTCTAAATACAACAGATGAATTTGATGAATACCTCAGCTTGGAAGTAATTGATTTTTATGATTTTCATCTTACTGGTATTTAGAATGACTTTCAGTAAGTTAGAACAGTCACAGCACCTCAGTTAAACTCAGGGCTAACTTTAGTTACAAGACTCTGCTTTTCATCATGATCAACTTGTTAGTCATCATTGTATAGTGCAGACCAATTTCCAGTTCTGGAAGATTACTGTAGTCAGTTCATAAATATCTGCATTTGTCATAGAAAATGAGTATCAGATAATATCTGAAGTGGTGAAGAATAAAAACTAACATCTTCATCACTTCTGACAGCATCTGACATTTAGTAACAGTTACTAATATTTTTTAAATGTAGGGTCTATCAGCAGATGATGCTATATGGGGACATCACATCAGTGCTCTGTTTTGTACTGAAACACAACTTCAGTTCAAAACAAGAGTATTGCTACTGATTTTGCATATAACTATAAACTTAAGAAAAGTGTTGAAACAGATAATTTACAGATGACTGATGTTACAAAGGAATTAATTTCAAGTTATCTTTAACTGACAACATTAGAATGATTTAAAATACATGTCATTTGTTAGTCTTCTGAAAATTGCTTTTTACTATGACTAATTTCGTCCAGTTCGATGAAATGAAGTCATCATCTGTTCCACACTTAATGTTTCTTTTACTTATGCAATTGCTAATTGTTCCTGATAGGGTCCCTTTCTAGACCCAATGGATAGGAGTTTCGAGCAGCTGATAGCTGCCTTGCACAGACAGAGATTGATTGAGGTAATGATTTTTAAAATGTGCCTTTGTGCATGTTAATTCACATCAACTATTTCTCCTCCCATCAGAACTGTATGTGTATGTTGTATGTCTTGTTTCCTAAGACATCCTTATCTCAACTTTTCTGTTCCCCTTGTATGTTTGGCTTCTCCTGACTATTATCCTGGGACACTGCAAACCAAAGATCTGATCCCTTGAGTCTGATATTTGAGTTTCCACATCTTCCAGTAAAGACAGAGCAAGTTTGATGGCAGTATTGTGTAACCCACTGCATGCCAGGAATATCTTACATACAGTTCTTTAGAAGGACAATCTGGTAATACATGTCACCACAATGTATTTTAAAGATGATTAATGGACTTTTAAACGATTCCTCAAGTGAGCTGTAGATCTTCATTATCTTCTCTGAGGACATTGCATTGGATTTATTTGGAGAAAATTAAATTAGGGTCATGAACCTTTCTTGAATGGCTAATTTATATCTTCTGAAATATTGAAAAGTGTTGCAATGTAATGATGTGATATGGTTGTTGATATTATAAAAATAACAGTCAATAACATCCAGAAGATAACTGTTATTTCTTATTTAACAACTTGGGAAGTTGCTGCTGTCTTTAAAGCTATTTTTAACAGCTGCCATTCCTTCTTCAATTTCATCTGGATACACTCAAATTTTATCTGACTACCCAATAATTAGTTGCTGTCAATCCAATCAGTGTAAGATTGGCTAAGCTCTTTTTTTTTTTAAATGCAAAAGTTGTCACAACACTGCTTGACAATATTATGTCATGATGACGTTAGGTACTTTGCCACCTCACCCTCTGCATTACGGCTAATTTGAGTAATATTAATTGAATGATAGGATTTGGGATTTTCATGAGCCAGAATTTGCCTGAAAAAGTCTTGGCACATAGAATATTTGTATGTACTTTATTGGGATGAAGAACATCACAAGGAAAAAATTCTGTCATTTCCTATTGATATATTAAACCCTTCCAAGTAAAACACAACATCTAGATCTGAAAATAGAGGCTCTGGCCTATTTTGCGAGCTCCTCATTAGCTGCCTGCGAGTTTATGCAGTGAGGAATCTAAGTGCTTGGTTTTTTGATGCTTTATCGTTATGTGTGGCCGTATATTTAATTCTGTCAGGGGTGTATGGAAAACTTTGCACAGCAGATGCCTTGTACCTCCATGATGTTTGGGAAGTGGGTGGTTTGCCTGGAAGTACAATTCTGTCTTTAAACTTTTCTGCTGATCTTCGGTTTCTCCACGGTTTCCTGTGCTGTGACTGTCTAAACACTTCCAAAAAACTGTTAGCTTTGAGTGGTCTTTAGTGGTCTTAAACATCCTCTGTGTTGCAAGGAGGCTCTGCTGTTTGGATTGCAATCTTTTTAATACCCAATACATATGCTTTAATATATCACTGAGATCAAACAGGGCTTTAGCTGTGGACTGCTGATTAAACTGACATGTTCTAGAATTTCTGTACGTCACCACCTAACGGTGCAGCTCCAAGCACAAGTCAGCTCCTTGGAAAGAGTGGGTGTTTTTTGAAACTCAAGTGATTCTACTCAAATTGAATGGCCTTGTCTCTGGAAAACCTCATGCACCCATGGAAGACACTGGTGCACCTAGGTTTAACCCTGTTGCCCTCTCAGCACTGGAATTAGTGCCTGTCACACACGTGCAGCACACAGAAAGTCTCTTCTTTAAAGACTGGCAGCTCCAACTGTGTTTCTGCAAGGGGACTGTCAAGCCCATAATAGGCATCATCACACCAGTGTTTTGGGTGAGGACATCCATTGTGCCAGTACAATGTCTGCTTGAGGTAAAACATTCTCAGCGCAATGGCTGTCAGAAGAATAAGTGTTATCTCCTAGATGTTGGCAAGCACTTAAAAGTCAGGTTTTAGGTTTTCAGGTCCACAATGACATCTTGCTAAGCATGGACTGTCCGTAGCATGTGTAACTCTTTCAGGCGGCCCTCTTTGAAGACGGCTTATTGCTCTTCAAACACATGAGATAAATCCACACCCTCACTCCTGCAAAATGGCTTTCATGGCTTCTTCAGGGTGTGCTCCAAGTCCCATTCCTTTCCCATTGCACTCATCTTCTGTGTGATTCCCTACAAAAGGAGCCTGAGCAGAGGAAGGCAGCACAGACTGTGGGCATCCTGGAGCCCGTTAGCATTCTGTACCCTTCGTGTGCATATTTTTTGTTTTGTTATAATGGCCTTCAAAATATTAATATTGAACTAAATCCTTCATTTTTGACATTTCTTTTTAAACTGAATACAATCTGTTACCCCAGATTACATCATTAGCTAATGAAGGAAACTAGATAGAGTACTGTACTACAGTATATATTTTTCACCTGAGGTATTACCAACAGCCCTTAACAAAGGGAGTTACTGTGGTGAGTCTCAGCATAGTGAAAAATTAAAAACAGACAGACATTTTGTGTACCACTGCAGAATAATTGTAGTAGGACAAGTGCAGAGCAGCTCCCCAGTATGTTGGTGGGGTTGTCATTGCCTGTGATTTAAAGCTCTGGAAGAAATGTACAGCCTTTTGCTTAGCGGCTCAGTGGTTATGGTTAAAATACCCTTCAACTGCACTATCACTTTCCTTTTTAAAAGTCAAAACAGGTCAGCGAGGGTGACAGAAAGTTCTTTTTCCCACTTGCCTTCATTAAGCTTTTGCTTAAAAAAGAAGAGAGAAGGGACTGAAGCATGCAGCAATTGCTTCAATAACCTTGCAACAAACTGACAGAAAGTTTTCCAGGGCTCTCATGCAATTGAACCTGGTGAAAGAAACCTACTCCCCTACTTCAGCGCACAGCCCTCCTTAATAAAGTTGCTGGAAGTGGTTTTTTTTCTGAACACTTAATTGCACAGGTCTCCTAACAAACCAGTGCCAGCCTGAGAGAATTCAGAGCTGACGTTGCTAGCAGGGAAGAGAATAAGACAAGCTGAAGGAGGACACTCAGGGCTGGGGATCCAGTCTCCGGTTTCCACTGCCAGCCGGCATACAGAAGTCACCAGTTATGATTGGGTTACAGCTCATGACTATTTAGACTTGGACATGGACTTGAAGCCACTTCATGTCAGTACAAAGGGAGGAATGTAACACTGTCTCTCTGGTGCCAGGGGGGAGAGATTTGTGGGTTGGTATGTGACCTTCACTGCTGGCCCATGCAGGTGCTGTTCAAAGGCCCTCCCCATTCAGCTCTTGATACTGATACTAGATTAAAAAGAGAGAATGAAAAAAGTCGTTGTTAAAAACGTTCCTCTCTGTTTTTTCCCTTTATCTCTGCGAACAAGTTGTCTTTTGATTTGCTTGGGTTTGTGGGTTTAGGAGGCTGCTTTCCTTTCAAGGACTTACTCTTGTACTATGTATTTTTTCCCCTAGTGAATAACATTTAACCTGGTGAAAGAAGATTTGCCCTGAGGCAGTTCTTGAGTCTTTTAAAAAAAGTTTTTAGTTCATGTGCATGCTGTTTTGCAACACCACTTTTTTACACTTTAAATTGTAGCTCCTTAATTTATACCTTTTCAGTGCATGTGCTAAAAGAGTAAAATCAAGGAGAAGAGAAGCATGCAAAGACAGCAAATTCACATCACCCAGGGCAATTAAAACAATAGCTAATAATGATCACTAGATCTTACTGGCTTCCAGTCAGGGAAGGGACTAGCATTCTCTCTGGCACTATTTTCTAAGTGTCAGTTGCGTTTCGGAGCCGCCTGCTGTTCTGTGTCCTCGGGTAATTCGCAGTATTTAAGATGCTCTCGGAGATGACGTGTTTGAAAACTGCTTAGCGAATGTGCTGCGCCGCCCTGTAGACAGAAGAGTAACGAATCAGCCTTCCTTACCCTGCAAAGTAAACGGCATCTATCAGCAAAGGAAGACTTTGCTTAACACAGATGTTTGGGACTGACTTTTGGACTAGAAAGATCACAGGGTTTCTGGGGAGCTGAAGTGTGCAACAGAGCAAAGTTTATGTAAATGTCTTATGCTAGTAAGTACTTAGGTCAAATTTCTTCTTGAGTCCTCTTTGGAAGGCTGTAAAACTATGATGCCCCCTTTTAAAGACTGTTCTTTTCCTGTATGTCTGTTAAAAGGACTAAAGTACATCAAACAGATCTGCTCTCTCTGCTTCCAAATTCTTTCTCTTGAATACTACGCAGCAGAGTGAGCATGCCCAGCCTGAGCAGCAGATTTCTCCTAACCCTTATAAGGTTTTCCTATTGAAGTGGTTGGTAAACTTAAGAAGCAGCTTGGCTGCTGCCGATATTCTTTGTTTTGTATTTACTGGAGAAAACCACTGGGTTGTTAATCTATGAGTTTTGTGTTATTATTTAATTACACTGAGGGACGATCCTGTAGTTTGGCCAACTCTATTTTGAGTCCTACATTTTCCAGGGCCTCGTTTGGTTCTAGCATTAATCCCTTTCCTTCACAGAAGTTTGCATACTGCTTTGGATTATTTATACTTCACTGTGCTTCCAAATCCATTATTAATCACACAGGTATTGAAATACATTTCACAGATAATACTGGACATACTGCTGTATTGTTTGCTCACATAATAGTCATGCTTTCACTCGGCAGGTTTCTCATACATCAAATTATCGTTAGATAAGAAAAAATGTTCTGGTGAAGATTTGCCAACAACTTAATGCTGAATGCTCAAGCAAAACCCTGATGTTCCCAATTCCAGGTGATGACTCCTGGGGACAATAAATGAGCAGATGCTCTGGTTAGATGAGAGCATATCACCTTCAGGGATGTGAACATTGCAAGGTTCTGCTCAGTGGACTTAAAGGAAACCTCTTGTTCATTTTTTCTCCGGCAGCAGTCCAGATGACTAAACAAGAGAGATTTCTTTTATGGTTGCATTTTGGTTAGTATAAAAAGAGGCCATATTTCAGTTTTGAGACCATCCTGCATCTATCAGCAACTGTAAGCCTAAGAATGTAGGGCTGGAAAGGACCATCTGGGTCACAGTGTCCATTTTCTGGGTCATCTAGCCTCTAGCAGCCCATGGCTCAATTGTATCATTAAACCTCACATCAAAACCTTGAAAACCTCAACTAAAAAGAAAGGAAAGTCAAGGGAAAAACGTAAGAGTGATCAAGAGGTTTAGCAGTACTCTAGACCCTTGCTAGAGCAGAAACTATTGAATGAAGCTTCTTGATGATTCCAACCAGTCAGACCTAGCCTACTGTCCAGAGACAGGCAAATTCCAGTGTCCTCTGCTTTGCTTGCAAGTTTTTCCACCCTGAACCCTTGTGTAAAAATTGGTTTAACCGTGATAGTTTGAAAAAGTGCATCAGCCAACCTCTTGGAGCTCCCACCACTGCTGGGAGCTGCAGCTTGTGTATCGTTCCTGCTTACTACCGTGGCAAGGTGTTTTAGAGCCAGGTGAGAGCACAGGCTTGCACATTGGAGACAACTAACTCATGAATGTCTTTCTTGGAACCGAACAGTATAGGGCTGTTTGGGGAAAAAGGATATACCTACAGTGTTTAAGATGGAGGTCCAGGCTGGGTCCCCTTGACAGTATTACCACATTCAGTCTGGTAGGGATCTCAGCATGAGTGCCTAGCTGTGGTGCAGCATGGCACTGATCTGAAAGCCCTTCTCAGTTGACACTGGCTTAGGGATCTTAAATCTGGGAATATATGCAATGCAGGGACTAGGGAAAAGCACATTAAAATTTGAGATCTCAGTGCTGTTCCCAAGTCAGAGAAGAATCTTCATATACCTCTGTTTTTCCATTTCCACATCTGTACTTAAGGGAATGTAATAGCACTTTGATATAAAAGCATTTTTTCTGGCCCTTGAATGGATGGTTGATGCTGACATTAAGATATAAATCTGTTAAAGCTGAGGATTGGTTAAATAAGTAAAATATTATTACTGCAGCAGCTCTCTTAGCTGTTCAAAATGACCTTTTTTTCTTAAATTAACACAAGTGAAAAAGGATTAATTGCTTTCTTTCTGCCCACACAGTCAGGCACACATGAAGTCCTCTGGGTTTATCAGGCTTCACAGCAGAGTGGAGGAGATCCACTGTGTCATCCTCATTGGTTTCTGCAGCGTCTGGCTCTTTTCAGCACAGTAAAAGGTCAGTGCCTGTAGACAAATAGTGACAGTATTAATGTCTACCTCGCTCAAATTGGATCTCTTATCTGAAATTCAGTGCAGTTGCAACACAGGTTTACAGAATTTCCTTCCAGTGATCTCAAAGGACTCTGCAAGTTGAAAAAAAAAACAACTCAAAACCCCCACCTCCAGTCATTGGGACCTAGAGAAGTGTGACTATTTTGCAGGTGGTGAAGACATGTCACAAGCAAGAAGTGACTCATCAGATATACACAGGAGAGCTGGGGCACAGCAAAGAGCAAAAGAACTTGACTCTTGCTTGCCTGTGCTAGAAGCTAATCTTACAAAAATGAATAAATGCATAAAATAAAAGTGGGGATTTGTTTCTGTTGCCCTTTGAATTTCAATTTAAGTCATGTGCAAATGACTCTGTATCCTTCCTTCTAGTGTAATATAAGCTCTAACTTGGCTTAGCCTTTGGGAAGGATGTTTGATTGACTGAATTAGAGAAGGATCCTCTGTCCACAGGCAACTGTACCAAAACCATTTTAACGACTGGCTTAAGTTCAGCCTATTCTGGAGATTATTGAAATCTCTTTATATGGTGATATCTATAATTTATATGGAATGATCTTAATCTTTATAATTTATTTAATTACAATATATTATTGTGGTTGCTCTAGGTTTGTTTTTGTGCAGACAAGCACCACTGTGCTTCCCAATGTACAGAATTACAGCTGGGCCAGGGCAGCATCCTCTAACCTGTCACTATTTGAGCTCAAAAACGACCTTGAAAGCAGAAACTTTGGCTTGCCTTTATGAGTCTCTTGGTCATCAATTTTTCCTCTGAGAACTGTGTATGAGGTCTTGTTTTGCTTGCTAGTTCAAAAGGCTTTACACTCCCTGCTCTTAGACTGTTAGTTCTGGGCTTGAAATAATGGGATTGCACAGAGGAAGCAAAGGGGATTTCTTGGGGTGGAGCAGTGTCTTTGATGCACCTAGAGGGAAAGCTCTCTGGGGACAGGACCATCTTCCAGCTTTGTTGAGTACCCAGCTCACTACAGGTCTGCTCTGGAATAAGTGATGTTGCCAAAAGGCAATTGGGTGCAAGGCAACAGAGCTTTACAGTAAAAGAGCTTGAGAGTTTGTTTTTCCTGTAACAAAGGAAAAGGTTATCAAAAGGAAATGGAATTTTTATTTGGGGGAGAGAATGTTGCTGGATTATTATTTTTGAAAACAGCAACATCATGACCACTTCTGTGTTTGTTATTTGTGAAGATTCAAACTATCTCCTCTGCGTTCAGGTTTGCAACATCAAAAGGACCATAGAACAGACTTCTTTGATGTTAAATTTTTCTGCTGATGCCATCTGTGGTCAGGTAATACCACACAATTAATGTGAAAAGATTTGACCTTTGCATATTTTCACATGTTCACTAGCAAGGCAAAGACACAGTGCATCAGCAGGATAGAGTCAATCAAGGAATTCCTCAGTATTAGAAAACAGATTTTTGGCTTCCCAAATCAACCCTGATGTATTTTCTTTATGTTTAATTTTTTTGTGTGTGTTTGCATAATTGCTTAATATTAAAGAAAGAGAGCATGGTTTGGTCATTTAGTTAGTAAAATCAGGCCTTGGGACTACCAGGCCTGGGCAGAACTGGCTCCTCTTGCCTGGCTCCACTTGGCTATTGGCCAGCCCAAGCAAGTTGCTTTGCCTCTTTATAAAATAAGAATAATGGTTCCTCCATTGTAAAGATGTGAGATCTACTGCTGAAAAGCAGTATGCAAGAGTTAGGTAATATTATTTCTGGCTCTCCTACAGATGTGCTTAGTGTTCAGTTTTCCCATCTGTAATGTGGGGATGTTAGAACTAATCTACCTCCCAGGGTTGTTTTGCTTAATTCCATAAAGTACTTGAAAACCTCACATGGAAAGAGTTATAGGAGCACAAGGTTTCTTAATAAAGCTCATTCATGAGTAATGTATTTTTGAAGTAAGTGACTTGAACCTTCACCCATAGTTGGAAACCAACATAAGCCAAGTCTTCTTTGTTGTTTAGTGAAGGTTGGTTGATATTTTTTTTCCTTACATATTTAATTCTCATAAGGCTTCGCAATTCTGGTTTCTGGCTATGATTGAAAGCAGAAATGCCAAAATACCACAAGAGAAGACTGGGGGTTTTTACTTTTTTTTTCTGACCCTCCCAGAAGCTGGAAGTTTTGAAATGCACACGAGTGTTCCCCACCATCCCCACTTCTCAGTTTCCCCCTGCAAAGATAGGTGTCTGAAGTTGTTTTCTCAGAAGACTGAGATTTACCCAAACGCAGTCCATACCCTGCAGCTTGTGGGATCTGCCCAGCCATGCTGAACATGATGTGCAGATGACTCTTAGCTGTATCAGGGCTGCTCTGTTCAGATAACCACTAGGTGCTTTATCAGCCTATATGTACCCTGCCTTGAGCTGTACAAGACCACATTCAATCTCATCCACTGCACAATTATTGTTGTTGATTACTGCACAGACCATGGTAAGGATCTTTTGAGGTGCTGCACAAATGCCGAGGCTGAGATGGTCTTTATGTCAAAGGCTTGTAAGAGAAAATGAGCCAAAACTCATTTATCTCAATGTCAGAATTCCTACTAACTGGAGGGGAAGCAAAGTTGGACCAACCCAGAAGGCTTCTAGAAAGCCTGGCCTTCGCACCGTGGGATGTATTACAAACCCGGATTTGCAGGATCTCTGCCTGCAAATAATCCATAGTCGGGGCGCTCTGCACATATCATTTGATGTGTGTAAAAGAGGGATCGTGCCAGGAGCACAGAAGCTAACTTGGAGCCTGGGGAAGTTTTCAATCGGTTTTGCCAGGGTTTCCCTTCGTGGGAAGGCACGGACGGCTTTCTCCTGCCCCCTCCTGGTGCAGCCCTCAAAATGTGGCTCTGAAAGCACCGCAGGCAACGAAAAGGCTGAAAAAATGGCACCTTCATTTTTCAGGGGATGTGCACCTGGAGTGTACGGCAAAGTTGGTCTGTTTTCATGGCACAAAAAGGAGGTGTTATCCTTTTTTTTTTTACTTTTTTTTTTTTTTTTCTTGGCAGTGTAAACCCACTTGAGCTCTGTGAAAGTAAGCCAAGGCTGGGTCTGGTTAATGCACTTGCAGTTGAATGGATAGCAAAATTTAGTTGCAGTCTTTCAGCTATATGATTTCATGCCCTTCATCATTAGAATACATTGTCTTAGGAAATATTTTTATGTTTGTTTTTAGACTCACCTTATACTTAGCCAACAAAAGAATAATGTAATGCAAATAATTTAAAGGTAGATAAGAATATGTCATGCTCTACCAAATGTAGGGACTCTTTTCTAGAGGGGGTGTAGCTGGAAAACCAAAATTTAATATCAAGAACCAAACTTGCCCTTTTGTAAAATGTTCCATTCCCAAAATATCCCCTAAACACTGTGCTACACAGACGGTGAGGGGGCTGCTGGGGTCTTCAGCACCACCAGGGGGTATTTCAGCACAGTCAGTGGACAGACCAATGCATTCTTAAGTTTTGCAATATTTGAATATTTGCCCACAGAAACAGTAAATCAAAGTGTAATAACTCGAAATAGCTACTGTATGGAGTTGTTCCAGATTCAAACCCTTTAGGATTGAACCTGAATATGGTTGAATACAAACTAAAACAGAGCTCCCTGAAGATGGGCATCCTAAATCTGAAGTTCCTGTCTCTCTCCATCTCTGCATTAAAGTATTCCACTTTTTTTTTTTTTTATTTAAATTATTATCATTCACCAGAGCAGAAGAAGATGGTATGAGGACTTTCAGGCCTTTTGGTTACAGTCTTTGCTTGAAATAAGGCTAAATCTTCCTTCCTCTGGACTAAAAATTCTGTCCCACATTTGATAAAAGTTCCCTTGACGCCAACATGTTTCTGAAAAAAAACATACTTTCACAAACTAAGAGTTTTCTAGTCATAGCAAAAAGAACTGATGATGAGTTTCTGACCATTTTGCAAAGAATCAGTTCCCTTATTATGCCTAATATATGCTTATTGCAGCGGTTGACTGTTCTCCGTTTTCTCACAATTTTGTACCTTTATTTTTAAAGTAAGTTTCAGCCACCTGTGATTGAGCTTTATTTTCAGAGGCTGTTTGTATTTCAGGGGAGGGTGTTCAACTTTCCATCAAGTCTGTGTGGTTGTCTGAATTGGGGGGAGCACTGTGTACGCAGTATATACAACACAGCTATATCCCAAGCTGAGCTGAGGTGGCAGGTGCTTGCTAGGGTATTGCCTTTCTTCAATATATGTGTTTGAAAGACATGTCTTGAGGCATTATATGGACAAGTCTAAAGATACAGTGATCTCAGTGAAAAATAACATCTCTTTCTTTTATGTGTTTTGGCTGAGAAATTTCCATACGAGGTCCCACAACAAAGCTCCCTCTGGGTACCAGGTTTTCAGCCCAATAGTTGGAGAAAGATGGGTGACAAACTTCATAATCCTGGGGGCTGTGTAGCTGCCACATTGGAGGGGAGACAGAAATCGAGGTAATTCCAGCTAAATGGACAATATCAGAGAGGGGAGAAAAAGGCAAGACTTTCTGTTTTCCTTTAGTCACCTCAAGTAGTTTTAAGAAGGAAGTCTGGCTGCACAAAGCTTTCCCCACCTGAGTGAAGTTTTTTAGGGAAATTTCCAGAGATGAGTTTGTTTCATCGAGTTTCTCTGGACTTTTCCATTGCAGTGTGCATTTGGCCAGGTTTTGACCTCTGATGCATTTTGATACTATCAGCATCCAGCAGTGTAGCTATTGAAGCTGAAATGCATAGAAAGGTCTGAACAAAGCCACAGAAATTTTGAGGAGTGAATCATTTTTTCACCACTCAAAAATTCCATAGCGGCTTGACTTTTCAAGGAAATTTTCCATAAATTTATGCTCATATGCAACAGACCACAAAGACAAAACAATTTCAAATCAAACAAAAGAGTTTGGTCAGTCTGATGAGAATAACTTTTTTTTTTTCCATAGCTCTTTCCATCAAGAAACAGATATGAACTTCACTTCAGGGCAGTGTGAATGTTTTCTCCCGTCAAGTTCACCTGGCAAACTGAAAAATTAGCTATTTGTACAGGCCTGGTTGTGAATCATCTTGACTCAGATGTGTCCCTGCTGGGGAGGACACGTTAGCCCCCACCACCTTTGCATGGTGCTTTTGATTTTCTGCTTTTTGAGTTCACCATGATCCAGTTTGGCCTCAGATGGCCTGAAAAACACCATTTCTCAAAAAGCACTTGAACTGCTACAGGGCTTCAGGGCAGGTAAGTACTGAGATAGGTATTAGATAACCAGAACCTCCATTTCTGATCTTTCCCAGACACTAGCATATCCAAAGAAGAATTAAAAAAGCAGGGAGACTTACTTTCTAAATAGAGCGATTCAGACATGGAAATTTTGTAGCATCACATAATCCATATTTTCATTCAATTAAACCTTTTGCATAACAGAGGACCTCTCCCTCCTCACTAGCTTTAGCATCATGCCTGAGACNGCATCATGCCTGAGACTTTTACTTGAATCATATAAAAGAAATTATAGCAGTAGCCAGAACCTTTGGAGGTAATCTAGTCTTATCCCTGCCCTAAGCAGAATCAGTGACACTGAAAGTGTTCTTCAGAGAGATTTGTGTAAACAAGTCTGAAAAACTCCAATGATGGGGACTCTACAACTTCTCTAGATAATTAATCTTCAATGGTTACAACTATAAAACATTATTTCTCTGTCTCTCCTGCGGTTGTGGGGATTTGGGTTGGGTTTTTTTTACACACAGTTGTACCACCAACATATCCAGTGGTTAATTAGAGTCAGTTTAATATCTTCAGCTCATTTTCAAGATTGGCTTTAAAATCTTTTTCTCTACTGGATTGCATTGCTGCATCAGATTAAGGTATATTACTTGTGGGTACCCAGAACTTCTGCACTCTGAAGGGACCTTGCAGTCATCAGATTTTCTCTCCTGCATGCCATAGACTTTTCTACTTTATGCTGTTACCCAATACTTTGCATTTGAATTAGGCATAGCTTTTATTTTGGCTAAAATATATTTTCTGGAAAAGCATCTAATTTTGATATGAATACATCAGGAAATGGATGATCAATCATTTCCTTTAGAAGTTTGTCACAGTGGTTAATCGCTGTCACTGTTGAAAAATTGTGACCGTTTTGAATTTCTGATTTCAACTTCCAGTCACCGGTTCTCATTATGCTTTTCTCTGCCAGATGTAAGAACCCTTTAGTAACCAGTACATTCTCGTCTGGAAGTAACTATGCTGTGTAATCAAGACATCAGTGGTTTTTTTTTTCCTCCCAATAAACTCAGTAGATGGGTCTCTAAATCTCTCATGGTCAGGTGTCTCCTTCATTCATAAGGTCAGTCTAATGCTTGTTCTCTGAGGCCATTTAAGTTCTTAATAGAGGTTGGTAAGGACTGAACTCTGGGCTTCTGGGAGATGTTGTACTGCGAGTAGGCAAAATCACATTGGTGCTCACTGCTCCCTTGTCTGTAGGTGTATGGATCACAGGAACCTTTTCTTAGTCTTTCTGGAGTTAGTAATTTCGTGCTGCCTTACTTGTTCACTGTGATTCCCAAATCATTCTCCAGAATCACAGCTTTCCAGGATCCACATTCCCATCAGGTTTATTTTGCTCTCTGACTTACAGGTCACCTTTGCACTGACTGCATTTTGTTCAAGTGGGCTCTCTTTAACAAGTGACCCAGAATACTCTCTGCAAGAGTATTTTCTCCCCATCGTTATTTACCAGGCTGCTAATATTTGTGTCAGCCATCTGTCTGTCAGTGCTGACTTTATATTCCCTCGCAGAACATCAGTGAAAATGCTGAATAGCACCGAGTATACTTCAAAGCCCTGCAGAAAGCCAGTAAAGCACCCTCATTTGATGATGGTCTGATTGACGCAGCTGGGTTTTGAGTTATGCTAAATAGCCATGTCTTAGCCATTTAACATAAGTTTCCTTGATGTTATATAGTGTTTATCTAGTAAGTATGTCATGCACTAAGTCTAAAGCCTTCAGAAAGCCTGCTACATCTGTGCACTTAGCTTTTTTGCAGGCAGAACATGAAACCAGTTTTATTTGTGAGGAGCTGTTTTCCATACACCCATGTTGACTGGCAGTAATTAAAATCTTGTTCTTTCATGTTTCAACAGTTCAGTCCTGTCTCAGCTTTTCCACTATTTTACCTGGGATTGATGTGAAGTTAACTGCTCAATAGTTTCCCTGTAATTGCACTTGATTTCCCCTCTCCCTCCCTCTCTCTTTATCTCTAACTATCTCTCGCTTTCCCTTTTTTTTTCTACCAGGCTACTAGCCTGCTTCCTGGAATCCCTCTGATATTAAAATTTATTAAAAATTAATATTAGCAAGCTAGGGTTCTCCTCAGTCAAATATTTTAGGACCCTTGGGTGTGATTTATCCAGGCCTGCTGATTTAAAAATGTTTATCTCTACTAGATGATGTTTAACATCCTGCTTATTTCCTAATGGGCTGGAAAGTACTTACTCAACCTTGGTCTCGCATAAACACTATCGTGCCTATTACTTTCTAAAATACCAAGCAGAAACATTTATTGAACAAGTCTGGCTTTTTGTACTGCTGTTTTTAGTGTTACTGTAGCAGTGTGCCTCAGTGATTTGAACACTCTCCAAAAAATCCTGCTTAGCATCGCCATGGACTGATTTTTCCCTATCTCTTTATTTTCTGAATTCAGTTTCTTCTATATTGTAGCTCTGTGTTTCAGACAGTTGCTCTATTTTTCCTTGTTTGTTGAATGTTTAGAATACTTTTGGTTCACCACTGAAGTAGCTAGGCCTTAGCCAGTCTGTCTGCAATAATGCTGATGGACTGACTCTGCTCTGAAAGAACTTCTGATTTTCATTCATGTTTTCCTCTCTGATTTTTTTCCTCCCACTCACCGTTTTATCATAATTTTCCTCAGCTGGAGGATATTAGCCATTGGGAAGCACCAGCTACAATTGTCTTCATTTTGTCCACTTTTAATTACAAGCTCTTAGGATAATGTCACTTTCCAGCTGTATGAGTGATGTGTTCT